>JALLOX010004454.1:0-10523 GCA_036939695.1 Thalassiosira ordinaria
CCCAATAGTAAAGTTGGCGCATGTTGTGAACCTGAATGGGAGAAAATCTAAAATCTAAAATCCAAGGACAAAGGACCAATAATATGATAGGGATAGGCAGCAAGCGCGGTGCTGGACGTGAACACTTCTGGCTCTCAGGGGAGAGTTCAAAGTCGGATTGAGGTTGGATGGCATCGAGGCGTGATTGGAATGAAAGGTGGGGTTGGTCTACCTAAAGAACTGAATTGTTGCATGAACTTTGGCTTTTAGCTGGAGGAGCGTTAACAAGGCGGCAGCCTTCTCTCTGCTAACACTACTACCGCATCGAGTGCCATACAATTATGCCACAACACTGCACTCGTCTATCAAACTCAACCGCTACTGCACTTGCATTTGTTGCTCTCCTTGCAATATCTACGGTGCGGAACCTGTCCTTTCTCGAGAGATCAGATACATTTGGTTCGATACCATCTTATGCAGCCACAACATCTCATCCTCATGTCCTCGACGAGGTAATCTCACCTCTTCAAAGTAATCAGCAGAGCAGCAGGAGCATCCGCCAATCTAGATACTCTTTCCTCACGAGAGAAATCGCCAAAAAGTGGAATCTAACAAGTCCAAGGGCATTATTCCTCCTCGAAGAACAATTCTACATAACCAATGATTACAATCCCAATGACGACTTTTTGCATTTCCACCATATACACAAGACGGGTGGCACATCAATCTCAGATGTCATAAATGCCACGTTGGGAGCATTGGTTGATGGCCATCGTGGGATTTTACCAGGTTCACATGCCTCTGGGAGATTAAATTTTGATCTCCTTAATGGCATTCTGAAATCGAATAGAACAGAGGAATTTCCATACCTTGCATCATACGCTCACACCAGACTTCGTCCCATCCATGGTCCGAAAAAGACTCCCCTTGCCACCTTCTTTGACGAAATAGGCTCACCAAAACGTCTGAGGTTATTGGCAATGCTTCGAGAACCAATGGACCTCCGTGCATCTGCTCAGGCCATGGCCATGTGCGGACTGAATAGGCGAGTCATTGCATTGAATTCCATACGGCAAAAAAGGGGGATGGAGCCTATTTGCACGCCAGAACAGGGGTTAAATATTAGTGAATTATGGGATGGAGTTGTTGACATGGCATGGGGAAAATGTCCCAATGGTGAGATACTCTCAGATGGTGAATCAAAGTTAGATCAATATGAGGACAAAATATGCAAATTTGGAAGATCAGCGTTGGATTATTGTCGTAGTCCAACACACCTGCTATCATCAAAGAAATATCAATTGGAAATGCAATCAATGCTCAGACTCGTCATGGGAAGATACACTGCTCAGGAGGTGATGTACTCTGAGAAGAAAATCCCAGGCTTTTCGCTGGAGGAAGTGGAGGAATACACATTGATCGATTTGGGAGGACTGGATTCAAATATCATGCACACTCCTTATAATGGCTACAACAGCAGTGAAGGTCATTTGAGCTCCAGTAATAGCAGCGAGCCTGACTTTATTTGGTTTGGAATTACTGAAAGAATGAGAGAATCAACATGTCTCTTGTACTACACCCTCAATGTCAAGCCATTAAAAGAAACACCTCGTAAACGAGTGATGAATTGTCCCACAACCTCCTGGTGGACAGAAGAGCATAGAGAGGAGTTGAAACAGAGGGAATCAGCCGACTATGCTGTCTGGAGGGCAGCCAATGCAATATTGGACATAAGGATGAAGAAGATGCATGAGGATGTTCGCCAGAAACTAGAGAATGAAGAAGATTTGACACAGAAAGAGAGAGGTCAGTATACGGCCCTTGCAGAAGCAGGTTGCTTAGAGTAAGTGATAGCCGAGGTACGAAAAGAATATGTCGAATTCTTGGTGTCATTCTAGAATGGTTGAGAGTAGAGATTGAGCCACCAATTTCAGTTCCATCTTTCATTGTGCCTCTTTGTTCAATGGGCCTGTTTAGCATTTTAACAATTGACTCCGACTTCAACTCAATTTTCTACACGGTGATATGATTATGCAAAAGACTCATGGCTAGGCCGGTGATTAGAGGTTTGCATGTCTCGCAGAAATTATTATGAGCGCATAGCTCATGCAAGGACAGTTGCTTCTGCATGTTTCTTAAAAATCGAAAATGGAGGGCCGAAGAAGGGACATACCCCAGAAGATTCAAAAATAGAGGCTATCATAGATTTTGGATTGTAAATGGCTCTCTACAGGCAGTCTTGGCAGGTAGTGCGCACTCATCATGAACTTGTTTGTAATATTTTTAAGGTTTTTGAATATATCATGTGAATAATGAAAATCAGTCTTTTGATGAGTGAAATTTGAGGCTCAGGGTTGACCCATCAAAAGACCTTCCATCCTTACGACGAAACTCCATCAGACATCCGCAATCATAGTCCCATCCAGAGTATTTGCAGCCACAATCCTGGAATGCTGCGTACATTTTTGTTCCATCAGGGCTGAATGCAAGTCCAGTGGTTTCATCACTTTTGTATTTGTTTGCGTAAGCTTCAAAAATGGCATACCGACTCCTAGTTTGTTTATGAATTGCATATACACCCGCACTGTTGCCGCCATCTTCAGTAAAGTATAAATATTCTCCGCCATTGCGAACTATTTGATCCGGAGAATGTTCGAATTCACCGCCCTCGCCCATAACTCCCCACTTGGTGGATGATGTGGTGTACGTCCCATTATCCAAGTCAAGCACATAAAGACGGTACATCTTTTTTGATACAAAATACAAATATCCATTGTGGAAGTTGATGCCTTCAACATTACGAAAGTACTCAGCTTGCGACTGCCGCGCCTTCCTCAAATTTGTAGTCCATTTGAATTTATTGGTTCCATGATGAAACATCAAATATTCTGTTTTACCTCCATCACTATGGAGTGTATGCCAATTTGGAGTAATTGTAGAATTTGTCTCATTGGAATATATAATCGGAGGTGTATATTTCCGCAAAGCTCCATACTCTGCATCTTCTGTGAGAAAGAATATTGGTTGTGCTGCGTTTCTATTGTCCACTGCTACCGATTCATAGTTACCTCCATGGCCACCTAATTTCGTGATTTGAGGTGTTATTTGGTTCTTTGGATCTTGGTATCATAAAATTAAGAAAAGAGAATGAGAAATATGAACTAAACAAGCAAGTCGAAAGAAGAGCATACTGAAGTTGTAGCACGCACGTACCAACTTGCCAGCATTGCCCCTTGCCATACTCCTCACAACTTATCCAAGTATTCCACGGTGTCACCCCTCCTCCACAATTTTTTGTAGTGCCCGAAAGCATTTTCTGATAATCAACTGCGTTACCGTTTTTGTCAAAATACAGGCCGTAGACGCCTCCTTTGCCCTCTTTCATCTCTGAATTACTAACATATACATATCCATTATCAAGTGAAAAGATAGCCGCCCCATCTGCCATTGAGTGGAATGGTATATTAGGGTAGTTTCCATCCAATAATGGTATTTTCTGATTCGCCTTGGCGATTATCTTGACAGACATGCCCGTGCATACCTTGATTCCAAGGCGTCTATTGCGCACAACCAAATCACCGCGACGGAAGGTGATATCACCCAAGGCAGTCACAGAGTCAGTGTTGTTGGCAGTGTAGTTGGTATCGGCAATAGCTGAGGGAGAAAATGTCGGATAAGTTGTGGAAGGTCCAAGAGTAGATGTTTCATAGGTTGGCTCATTTGTAGAAGGCTCGTAGGTGCTTGTCGCATACGTGGGCTGATAGGTGGTGGGCGAAAAAGTGGGTGACTTGCTTCTACTTCCATCATTAACGGCCATATTAAATGACAAGCTATCGATGTCCTTTTCAGCCGTCGTCAGTCCAGCTTCCTCTGCTGATTGTGAAAGCGTTGGAAAGTAGGTAGTTGGCTCATAGGTGGGCTCGTAGGTGCTGGGCAAGTAAGTGGGCTCGTAGGTGCTGGGCAAATAAGTGCTGGGCAAATATGTGGTTGGCGACTCGCTACTGGGCTCCAACGTTGGAGATTGTATCAGATTCATGATCAGATCAAATTTTGATAGAGAAGGTGCTGCTGAAATGCCATTTCTCTTTGTCATAAGTGGCTTGCTTGCACTCTCCTGATTCTGGGTTGTGATGTGCTTCGAGCCTTCAGTAGTTCCCCACTGCACCGCCGATTCACCTCCTTTTCTCAGACGCCTCCTCCTGATGTTGACACGTCCATTTCTATTGCTATCCTCGCTGCCCCTGCTGGTATCAGCGGCTAAGACTGCCGAGATGACAGGTAGGAAAAGGAAAATCCAAAAACTCATGGGGATAGAAAATAGAACATGGATAAAAAATGTATGAGAGCGAGATATGCTGATCATATTATGATATGATGTGGTCCGTCTCTCACTCGTCCGTTTTGTGAAGTTCGCGGGCGGATGCAACTCCATTTCATTTGCATTCTCGAATACTGACTAAAATAGAGAATGAAATGATTTGGGTGATATCAATTCCACTCTTGCAACTCGCCCAAAGGAACAAGCAATGTTCTTTCTGATAAACTGATAAAAATGGAGAATGGAGTCTTATTGGCAAAATATCTTCCAATCAAAATCCATGCAACCCAGAATCTACTAATTCCAGCGCTGAATTATTCAAATTGAAACAAAATTGAAATTATGCCAATCTTGTTCATTCTTCCACTGATTTCTCAGAAGATTTCGATGAATTTTTTATATAAATATTGCCTATTTCTTGCTATTTCAGCCCTTTTCTGTCTATTTTCGTCGAAATGGGCCAATATTGGTCCGATCTCCATTCTACACAATTTCTCACTTCTTTGCTTGGCACGGCTGTGGCACAGCATCTCTTGTGTGTGAAGAAGGTTCACATCATGATCATGCTATGCAGTACCCTACCAAAGCAAAGAGGCAGTGCAGTTAGTTGCAGTGCTTCGTATCATAAAGCACAACGACACCCTCTCCAGCAGGGCAGCCACAAAAAGCAAAAGACTGAGGCCTGATAGAAGGTCAATGTGAAAATGTAAGTTCAGCACCAGATAGACGAACCAGTTGTAGTTGTAGTTCACTGAGCGGCCGGAGAGATGGCGAGCTAGACATCCATGCGCAAGCTGCCTCTAAAGCAACTGGATATGAGAATGTGAGCTGCTGCTGAGCTTCAAGCAATCGAGTCATCATTTTGGGCGCATATTAAATTATTCATGCCCCGCAAGACTTCAGAGGTTCCTACTTCTTACCTTGCATATTTTATGTGCACTAAAGTCGTACAATATTGGTAGATGTGATGTGATATCTGCTGCTGGGGGTGTCTCGCACTGTTTTGTTTGGCCGTTTCGCCATACACTTCATTTTCTAATTCGCACATCATTCTCTTCAATTTATCATCTTGGGTGTTTTATAATATATCGCCTCTCTGAATCACTAGAGCTATCTGCCGAGAGCGTGGATCATCATAATACATTCAAGAAAGTGGAGCCGGTCTCAACAATAAACATGCCTGGAAACTTCTTAAAGAGTCCTCCACGACCTTCGCGGCGACATTTGATGTTTTCCCTCCTACAAGAAGAGGATGAGCCAGATTGGCTTGAGAATGACATGGTGACTAACAATTTGGCCGTATCTCATGATGATCTATTTCGCAACGAGCGCCAGTTGTTTAGTAGTGAGTTCTTTTCGAGTGAGGAGAATCACTGCCAGGAGAAGGGCAATGATGATGGAACAAAGAGCACGATTAGCATCGGCGACAGTTCCTATGAGGAAACTGCTGAGTCTGGAAACAACTGTGATGCTAAGATTTGTATTACTGCTGAAGCTACATCCCCAAGCAGAAAGAGGAACTATCCAATCCTAGCTCCGCTCTCTCCCACAGCCAACAGCATTTGCAGCGCTACAGACAACATAGCGAATGCGGTTGGCTCGACATCTAATGACAATGCTGCCAATGCTGGCTTTGATAATGATCGTGAATTTGAGCTCTTTTCAATACAGGTAGAAATGGCCAAGTCGGCCTTTCTCAGGGACCCTTGCCAGGAACGATGGATGGATCTTGTGCACAGTTTTCACATGCAAAAGTTTCGAGAGCTCATGTCGGATAATGATTCCGATGAGGATACTACGACGGATCCTAACTCTTTTGCCCATTATGTGAATCAGAATGGAATGAAGAATCCAGAGAATGATATTGAAATTGGCCTGGCACTGTCTCGTCTTGAGAATAGCCTCGTAGTTTTGGAGGAAAAGGCAATGCATGCTTTCTATCAGAATGATGTTGACGTTGACATTAATGCTGACATTTTCTGTGATGATTTTTTGGAGGATTGGTCAGATGAACAAGATGTATCTCCATCTTCTTCAGTGTTTTTAAGGAACAAGGAGAATGAAGACACATCTATACCATCTCCTTCTGGTAGTGAGTACAATCCTGATTGCTTCGGTGGGGAGGAGAAGAGCAAAGAAGTGCAGCCTGATCAACATAACAAAAACAGTGCAGTAGATGCGAACGAAGACACACTCATCACATCGAATGTAGCTGCACTCACAAAAGCAAGCGGACCAAAAACTGCAAGAGCCACAATCAGAGCCACTGCGGTATCCAAGTTAGAATCCAAAACAACAAGGAGCTCACGTGTTCAAAATGAGGTATTGCACTGGGAAAAACGGATCGTACGATATGATCAAAGATATGTCAACATTGTTGCAGCCGCATTGGATGAAGCACAGGGTGCCTCTTGGAAGATTGGCCAGATTGTGGAGGTTGTTCCTTCCTCCTCGCCAGGCTGTGGTGGTGGCGGCGATGGGTCTTCGTCAATGGATGCTTCGTGCAATGATGATAGTGATGAGGAAATTTTGTATGTTGTTTGATTAACAGGTAACTCGCCTTAGTTGTAAAAGTTCATCCTGTTTTCGTTTGTACTTTTGATACCAACACAACTCTAGTTAGTGCACGGTAAGTGCTTGGCAAACTAACGCCCAACGGTAGATTAGATATCAGTCACGATCTATCTCTCTTTGGGCTGGGGTCGCATTATGTCATAGTGAACTAATTTATCGTGATCAAGCGACAGTGTTCATTCACAGTTCATTCCTCTTTGGAGATCTAAGTATCTTCGATCTTCTTTTCAACACGACCACACCATTCTGTCTGTGCTCCATTGCTTTCGTCAGCTAATCATCCACCGCAAAAGTAATCGAAAGTATGCTAACTGAAGTCTCTGGAAGGATATCTGAGGTGATAGAAGAGTTCCGAGTCAATGGACTTGACAAAGGACGGTCTTTTGATCGCGCAATAGACAAATTTCGCCACCTAAATATACCAGTTCCAACATTCAGAAGAGAAATTGGAGCGCAACAATACATATGGTCAAAAATCATTCATTTTGACGGGGTTAAGCTCTATGAAGATCGTATCAAGAATGTTAGACGGGAAAGACTCGAGGCGCTACCGATGAAACAATTGGGGACAATTGGTTTGTTTCTGGAAACCATACAAGACGAAACTCATGGTGAATCCATTGACATGCTGCACTATACACTTGAGAAAAAGAGAGAATTGACTTTACGTTATATCTCTCTGGGCAACAATTGTGAAGATGAAGATATTAAAATGTATATGATATGGCACCTTTCTCTGTTGGTCCAAAGTCTTGTGAGTGAAGCTACACTTAATTCTTTTCAATGGCCAGAGTCGATTGAACTTCTTGTGATAACAAATGATACTGCAACACTTCTTGTTTGGGCTCTTATTGATACAAGGATACGCCTATTGAAGATATGATTGATTATCATCGTGGCACAAATAGCCTGAACGAGTTCTTGGACAAGTTTCCACATTTCCGTGTTGGATTCGATGCATTGAATAGGTCGAACAGCAAGATGATTGAGTATATTAAAGAAGTTGTGGATCCACATTTAGATTTGGCAGTGATTGGCATGAAGGGCACCATTGACGGCACAGTCGACTGGTATGACATCGCAAGGTGCCTCCCATTCCGGCATTTTGTCGATAGATATGCAGCGGAGAAAGGTATAGCCTCAACCAAGTATATCACTTTGAAATATGATGGTAGGATTTTGTTTTCGGACCACCTGCATAGAAGCCCATCCGAATTGGGAATGAAAGATCATGACCTGATATGTGTCTCTATGAGGCTGCCTACTTTGACACAACAAAGATGTCCTTTGAAACAGCTACCCAATGATAACAGCAGCATCCAACGTAAGCATGGGAAAGCGAGGAGCAATAGAAAGAAATCAAGTATTTTTGTACCGCCAGAAGATGAGGAAGAGAAGCTCAGACAACAGCATTCTAAGGCAATGTCTTCAGTGTTGGAAGAGGCAACGCAAAAATTCAGAAAGATCAGGAAAAGCCTCAATGATATGAACTTGAAGCGAACGCCACCAAAGGATAGAAGCAAACATCAAAAGTCTACTACAATGGTGTTGTTGCCACACAAAAATCTTCCAGATGCAAATGCAGCCAAAGCGGGCAAGACCTATTTCATGGTGCGAGTGGGTGAATCAAACAACCTGTACAAGACAGCCAAGTCACCAACTACAGGCTGTGTTGGAAGTGGTGTCCTCATTGACCTTCATGGCTTGACCAAGGATCAAGCCTTGGCCCAGCTTGAAAGGAGCCTTCCTGGGTGGATAGAGATGGCCATGAAAGAATCATATCCATTTGTAATTCAAGTCAAGATTGTATGTGGAGGAGGAAATCAGATCTTGGCAGAAGCAGTGGAATACTGGATTTGGGCAAAAAACAATGTTACCAAGGCTCCAAAGAATCACTGTGTCTAATCTTTTGTACTCGTTTTACAGTCTATCATAGTTTAAAAGGTGTCCCTAGTTTGGTAAGATGGGCAATTACGCAAAGAGTGCCAATTAAGATAGAACAATATGATCTCCTAATGTTAACCTACAGCCATTATTGGCATGTTTTGTTGCTAATATCTGCCCATCCATGATGTGGTTGTCTTACTGTAAATTGATTGCGACTGTTCTGTTACTTGCTTAAGATTCTTCTGAAAGGATGGGTTGGCGGGCCCCTTCTCATGGGGAGAAGAATTGGGAGATCTAAGTTTGCCCTCTACTACAATTCTCTCTATAAAATCTGAAGTCAAGTTTATATAATCTTTAATTGCCAAATTGCTTCTGTCCAAGTTGTGATAGTTGTTATGGTTGAATTGTTCCTGTCAGTGGTTATTGAACTATTTTTATATGTGACTTTATCAAATGCCATGTGCTAGAATGGCTTTTGGCTATCGGAGTTTCCAAGCCAGCCTGAAGATTGGTTGTCTTTACTCTCTTCATGCTAAAGCAAACAGTCATTCTTGGTCTCAATGAACCAATTTTTAGGGATTTGTCACACGGCGTGACCTCGTGATGGGACCCTGCTGTAATGTGCATGTGCGTCACACAAACCCCCTTCCTGTAACCAAAATGTGAAGTCACTCAACTCTGTGCTTTGTTTGTAGACACTGTTGGTTATTGCTAATTTGCCTTTGTTTTGCTCAATTTTATGTACAATCTGGTACAAGAGACAGCTCACCAAGGGAAGGTCATGGTCACAGTCACATGGTTTGTGGTTTGTGAAGTCAAGGGGCACTAAATATGCTGGTCACAAAAAGGCACGTGAATAACAAATCACACTGGAAGAGCCACCTGCAATGTTGACCTTGATAGTTTCTTGTTCGTGGTATGGGAGTCATAAACGTATGGCCTTTTTCTTATTTTTGTGCAGCCATTCATCTTCAGCCACTGTATTGGCTGCCTTTCATTCTTTGTATTCGGCCATCAGTGCTGTAAAGATTGCCATCACTTTTGTGATCATCGTGATAATTGTGTTCATGGCGAACCATCCGTCATCATATTCTATCATTAATTGATCAAAGTGGTTGTTGGTTGATGATTCTGCCTCGTTCTTGTTGGGTCATGTTGGTCAATGGTCATTCTGATTGGCAATTGTTCTAATGGCTCCAAATAATTTACAAACTCTAGAAAAATTGCAAATTTGCTAAAGAGCTTGTTTCATGGATGTTTAACCCTAAATTTGACCCCCACAAGGACAAGACCTGGAGTTCATTTGAGGCCTGATATAAGCTCATGTCACCTGCCCAATCCCATGCAGATTGTCAAAAGTGTACCAGGTCCCGTCCTTGATATATGAATCCGACTCCTGTCAGCTTGGTGCATTTTTTGACACTCTACCGGGCACAGAAAGTAGCCTCCCAGAAAATAAATTTTCGGTCAATGGTGTGCTTTTTGGATAGAGCTTGTTCCCAGCTCAAACATGTCCAAGGATGAGCTTCTAAGTCCTAAAATTGATGGGGAACCGGCATTTTGCGTGAGTGCATTTTGTGCCAAAATTCCCTTAAAAGACCAAAATGCACTACTTTTTTAACATTCTCCGGCTCT
Organism: Thalassiosira ordinaria; assembly: GCA_036939695.1. Classification (NCBI taxonomy): domain Eukaryota; phylum Bacillariophyta; class Thalassiosirophyceae; order Thalassiosirales; family Thalassiosiraceae; genus Thalassiosira; species Thalassiosira ordinaria. The sequence continues at coordinate 10,394 of JALLOX010004454.1, forward strand.
TCACCCAGATCCTGAAGATTCGGATGCCCAGATTGGGCACAGCAAAATCGCCATGCTTTTGCATGATATTGTTCTTTGTTCTTTGTTCTTTGTTCTTTGTTCTTTGTTCTTTGTTCTTTGTTCTTTGTTC
>JALLOX010004459.1:0-10196 GCA_036939695.1 Thalassiosira ordinaria
CGTCGCGGCCAGGGTCGCGGCCATGCCACCTTCATCCTCGCCGCACAGCAGTCAGCTCGCCGCGCCCCCGCCCGTCTTCCAAACTCCTGACTACTGCCTATCGCTTTTACCATTGGAGTGGTAACCAGGCCTGGTGGCAAGAGTAAGAGGAAACTAAGGAAAGCCGCACTAATCATCTCTCTTACACATGAGCTCGAAGCCACAGACGCTCATTTCAATCTAATTCTTTTTTGTCACAGTTCCATCTAGTGCAATCCTCTCTATCTTTATTGATTGTTGTTATCGATTTCTCCAACAAAGATGGATGAATCAATAACGTTGACACTCCAAGATTTGATCGTCTCTGGTTGTCTTGCAAAAAGCCAATTTAGGTTAGCCCACGAACTAGTAGATGCGTCAGAGATCTCACTTTCATTCAAAAATCATGAGCCAAACAAGGATCAATTGCGCCATCTCAATGCAACTAAAATATCATTGCTCTTAGCTAAGTCATTTTATGACATCTACTCATCAGGTTCAACAGATGAAAACCAGATGACGTTCGAGCAGATTAATCCTAGTGACGTATACATTCAGGTAAAATGCATCTCGGAGCTGGATGTGCGATGCTGTCCCCAAGTCTCGAACGAGGTGCCTGCAAACTCAGAAATGGCAGTGGGGAGACATCATGAGCAGCTGTCCAGCAATCATAGCCCTTCTATATCTGATTCGAGCTTTGATGTGGCACTTGAAGAAATATTTTCAGATAAGGATGAATCTGAGCTAGATCAAGTGGTCAAGAAGAAAGAGAATGCTGAGCACAACAATGATAGCCAAACAAGCAATAGCACCGTTTGGGGGAGCCAGGAAGATAGGTCGGGGGGCATCAATGATAGACAAGCCGATGATAAGCCTTGCTGTTTGGGGAAGTTCTTGCAGATCCCCATTACAGATTTGACACAATTTCGTGCTATTGATGGAGAAAATTTGAGTACACTCAATTGCACTCTTATTGGGGCAAGAATTTCCCATCAGACCTCGAATTATGTGTCACATACCAGGGAAGCTGACACAGCTGCATTTGAGGTGCTGGGAAATCTTATCCATACTGTATTTTCCGTTGATGCACAGCCATTACCAATAATGCGTCAGAACTCGATAACTCCCGAGATATATGATCTTAGTGATGACAGGCTTACCCCGCCACACGCAAAACATCGAAGAAGCAATGGCAGTTCTTTGTTCACGAGCCTGTTTGAAAGCGGTACATTCCCTATTGCAATATGTAGACTGTTGTCGGACATGATTGATGCCAAGGCAGATGCACCCTTTACATCTTTTGATGAGGTAGTTCATGATCTTGAACAAATGGCTCTTTATCCAGAAATTTTCCTACATGATCCAGACAATAGCTTTGCTCCACCCAGCCTTCTCTTCGGGCAGAGGTACTACGGAAGAAACTCGGAAGTAGAAAAGATACTGGAAATATCTACCCGCCTAGAAAAGTTGGCCATGGATGGGTCTGACAAAGGTTTTGCAGAAACCATCTTCATTCATGGTCTCGCGGGGTCGGGAAAGACCCATCTCGCAAGACGGGTTGGAAACTTTCTATCCCAAGGTGCAGGATGGATAGTGCTCGAGGCAAAATTTGATAGATGCTCTGACTACCAGTCCCGCGAAGTCATTAGCTCTCTTTTAGACAAGCTGATCTCAAAGTTTGTAGACATGAAGCATGGGAGCATTCAGAAAGACATCGATTATTCTGAGCGTGCTGCGGAAGCTATATCCAATTCATTTGACTCAGAAACTCTACCAGCTTTGGCTGAGTTCATACCAAGTATTCATAATTTCATTGATGGCATAGAAAAGGATACTGAACCCAAAAATGGCCAGCGTAATGCGGTGGATACATCTCATTGGCAATTGATAATTCTTGTGTCAAGACTTCTGTTGGCTATCCTACGTTTAGAGAGATTCATAATGATATGTTGTGACGACATGCAATGGAGTGACCACCAGATGCTCACATTGATTAGAGAAACCATTCTTTCTATTGCACAATCGGATAAAGAGAAGAATCGCCTTCTCTTTGTTGGCACATACCGTGACGTTGATGGTAACCATCCGCTGATGGAACAACTTTCATATTTCCAAATAAACAAGAGCATCAGTGTGACTCAGATTAATCTCACAAGCCTCTCCATTAGTGATATTTCTGAAATGATGACAAACGAGATGCGGCTACCCAGAAGACTCATTACAGAACTTGCTCATGCGGTCTACCAGAAGACTTCTGGCCATGCAATCTTTGTCGTGGAGCTCCTTAATTTGCTCGTACGCAATTCAACTATAGTTTACAGTCCACGGAAGAGAAGATTTGATTGGGACCTAGAAAAGGTTTCTACTGTCAAGACTGGAGATGATGTTGCAGCAGTAATATCATCCAAAGTGAGCTCACTGGAGCCTGCAATTCTTTGGACCCTTTGTGTACTTTCGTGTTTTGGATTCAAGACAGAAGTATCACTGCTTAGACTTCTTCAGGGTAGCTCTATCTTTCACGAGGTTGGCTCCAACATTCAAAGTCTAGTTGAAGGAGGGTTCCTGGAGCTTTCTGGATCAGTCATTGCGTTCTCTCATGACTTGGTCCAAACAAATGTTTACGAAAGAATGGAGGAACAGGAACGGCGGCAACTCCACTTGGATATTGGAAAAGTTCTCTCCACCAAGACCACACTTGATTCATCTTCCGCTTACAGGTCTCTTGAGGCTGGTATGGAAAAACTGTACATATATGGTGGAGGTGACACAGTAGATGATGATTCCACCAGTTCCATACTCTCGCTTTCTGGAATTGCAACGAGCCAGATCAACAAGGCAGGTCCAGATTTCATTTCTGATCGGACTCAAAGAATCAGATTTGCTGGTTGGAACATGAAGTCAGCTAATGAATCTGCAGGGAAATCAAACTTCAGAGCTTCCTTGTACTTTTGCAAAAATGGTTTATCCTTCATTGGGGATAATCCTTGGCTAAGTGATACTTGCCAATTGTGTTTGGAATTGAACGAGAGCGCTGCCTTTGATTTACTTGCAGTTGGTGATGTAGAAGATGTTGCACAGTACACAAATGCAATCATTGATGCAGAAGTTCTGGAGTTTGAACAGACTCTTGTTGCACAAAACATCCTGATTCGATCTCTAGAGACACAGGGACTATATACTGAGTGTATTGCTCGGGGTTTAGCTGTGCTGAGACGACTCAACTTTGATATTCCTGCAGCTCCAAGCCCTGCTATTGTGATACAGGCAATGGTACAAACAGAAAGCATTGCTTTACAGTTCAATTTCAATCATATCTCCAACTTGCCCAAAGTCATTCATCCAAAACAAAGGAACATACTGAGAATCATTGACTCAGTTGCAGTTGCCTGTTTTCTATCAACTTCTCCCTATCTTCCCTTGGTGGCATGTGCCACAGTAATATACTCATTGCAAAATGGTATATTCCACTGCGAGGAAGCTGCATCTGCATTTGTCATCTTTGGGTACTTCAAAGTATATTTGGATCAAGGAATCGAGGAAGGGCAGAAATGGGGCAACTTGGCCTTATCAATCATGCCCTGCGTGTCTGTCTCGTCTTATTCCGTTAGGGCAAGGATGTATCTTTATGGGTTCTTATATTTCTGGTACATTCCTATCAAAGAAACTTCGGTTAGACTGCATGAGACCTATACCATCGGAATGAGCTGCGGCGACGTTGACCGTGCAATGTATGCTCTTGCTTTGAAGTGGAGGTGCCAATTTTTCGGAGGTGAAAAGCTGTCCATCGTGAAGGCTGACTATGAAGAATATATGAAACTAATTGTGAGTGTATTATGGCTATGCGTAATATTATGTCCATTCTCAACGTGATCTTATCGCATCATCTATTCTCACTGTGTTGTTGTTGTTTTTCAAGACTAAGTACAGTAGAGAACTGTCAAAACAAGCTCTACTTAGGAAGATTAATCTCAATGAGTTAATTGGCATTACTGACGATGACCCATTTGCCGTGCTCGAAGGCGCAATTTGCAATGAAGCTGGGCTTCTCATGGATGCCAAATTGAAAAATAATGTCCAGCTTATAGAGGCAATATATATGACTCGGTTTCTTTCTGCTTTCTGGGCAGGAGACTTCCTCAAGGCCATGAAGTCATCCAAAACTATCCTTTCACTACCATCATCTAAATTGCCCAAAATACCAGCTGTATACCACACGGTTTACAGGNACGGAGGGAGTTTGTTCAAGGAGGGGGAGGCAGTACTCACAACTGTAAAAGGATGGAGCCGGACGTGGTGAGTAAAGTATTGGCCAGATGAACATAGAAATTATTCATTGTCAACTAATTGCAGTGCGGTCATGTCAAAATGTTAGCAAATGGACCGAGAACAAGGCACTTCTCCTAGAAGCTGAGTACTTTGCATCGAAGTGTAACATGAATTTGGCCATAGAGAAGTATGAGGCATCAATCCAGTCTGCTCGGGATCTTGGCTTTGTACATGAAAAAGGGCTAGCTTTTGAAGTAAGTCGCATCCATGTTTACCATGTCTTCCTTTTCTGAATCAAATATATCACGTTGTGTTGTTTCCTGCATTATACCAGTGCATGGGTAAATACTTGCTCTCAATTGTTGAAATCCCACACGCGAAACGCTGCTTCCAGGAGGCCAACACATGTTACATGGTGAGATTCTAATTTGTTTTGTGAAATCATCTGCAAGTTGTTTGATTGGTGCTCATTATTTGCAAAACTCGATTTGACCTGAATCAATTTGATATAAACAATAGCAATGGGGTGCTTTTGGCAAAGCTGAACAGATTCGCAGAGAGAATGGGTTGGATTCAAGTGGCGTCAGTGCCGACCAATGTACGTCCAAACGTGAAAGGGACTAGAGCGACCTGAGATGTGATTGCTAAGGCGCAGAAAGGGCCGTTGATGAACTCTGCAACCAATGGGGGTTTGCTGTGGATACGCAGCTCCAAGTCAAACATTTCGAAGAAAATGCCTTATGCATATTGGAACATATGAAATTATATTACCCAATCAACAAGCGCAGCCCCATAAGTCGATTGATGAGGAGCAGAAAAAATGATAGACATGTGGGAATGTACTTGTAAGACAAGGTTCTTATGGTTATCCACCATTGGGCCACTTGATGGCCGAAAATAGTGTTGGTGGGTACAATACCACCAAAGAGAAATCCTGCATAGACTGGCTCCTCAAAATTAACCCATATGTAAGAATGCTATCACTGCACTCTCATGTATTGTGTTTTCTTGCATTGAATCATCTGAAATTATCAGTTTTGAACTATCTTTACAACAAAATGAGGATCTACTTGTCACATCCAGGTCAGTATTCTGCAAGAGTTGCTGGGATGCCCATGTTCACAAGCTTTTCTTGAACTTCTACAGCGTCCTCATATTCATAGGGCGCCATATCAGCCAAAGGGTAGTCTAGCCCTATCATGTCATACTTGTCTCTCCCGAGGGTGTGATACGGTAACAATTCAATATGGGTAAAAACCGGGCTCAACTCCCTTGCGAACTCTGCCAACGCTTCGATTTCTTTGTCTGTGTCGGTCATATCTTTAAGTAGCACCCAGCGCAACGATAACTGAATATCTTTGTAGTTGTCTCTAATATATCTCGCAAATTCTCTTGCACGCATGTTGTTTGCCTTTGACGCGCCACTGAGAAAAGAAGCAAGATTGAGATCCATCCCTTTAATACAAAGCATCACGTAGTCTGTTACAGGGAGACACTTGTCCCAGATCTCTTTATTCCCGTGCCCCGACGTGTCTAAACAGGTTGTAAGAGACAAGGTTTTCGCTTTATTGAAAACTGATGAGACAAAGCTTGGTTGGATCAATGGCTCGCCCCCAGACAGTGTCACTCCTCCATTGTTGGGCTGCAAAAATGTTTGGTATCTTTTCAAAACGTTACCAACTTGGTCGTCTGTTACAGCCACCTGAAAACAACGAGAAAGGTGAGAGAATATCAAGTCCAATTGTAGTACATACTCCAATATAGGTTGCCTCACCTCTGGAAATTTGAACGGATCGACAATACATTGCGTCTCTGGGTTGGAGCAGAATTTACACTAATTTGAAAAATTGAACAATCAACAGAAAGAGTGAAATACATGAGTGAGATTAGTAATGACTATAGTATCATATTCAAGCAAACTGTTACCTTCTTTGAGCATCCCTGAAGAAACACTAGTGTCCTAATGCCTGGCCCATCATTCTGTGGGATAATGTTGTATCAAGATTGTATACTGAAGTAAGCTTTGGTGCGAATCAGTGCAAAATATAGATGAAGTAATACATGGTGGAACGTACCGAGCTGAAGGTTTCCAGTGAGTGCACACTTCCAATAACTGGCACACTCTCAGGATCATCAGTATCTTCTCCATCCTCAAAAAATGAGGGGGAGATAGCCAAATCAATTGATGTTGGATCAACACTGTAGCATTCACAGTTGTGATAGGAAGACACCTTGGAATTGCTCGCCATTGCACTCCCGTGCATCGTTCTTTGCAAGACTTCCTCCCTCTGTTCTGGGGTACTGAGCATATGATGACATATTTGAAAAATGTGAGAGAATCGTGGTATACCTGGGCCTGGACCCAAACCCAATATAACTAGCAGCAGTTCAAAAAAGTCACTCACAGCTGATTGAACCTAACAGCATAGCCTGATACTCGAATTGTTAGGTCTGGATATTTCTCAGGATGGAGGTGTGCATCAGCAAGAAGTTCTCTGTTCAATACATTAATGTTGATGTGATGCCCATGTTTTTCAAAATAGCCGTCAAGCAAAGTGCACAAGTTCTTTGTCCTATCTCTAGCCAACGCACCTAGCGCAGTAGGAGTCAGACAAAAGGTGTTACTAATACCATCCATGCAGCTGCTGTAGGGCAGCGTTGCCACCGAACTCAAAGACGCTAGAGCCCCGTTTTGATCCCGATTGTGCATAGGATTTGCTCCTGGTGCAAACGGTTCACCCAGCAGGCGTCCATCTGGTGTACTGCCAGTAGACTTCCCATACACTACATTGGATGTAATTGTGAGCACAGATACAGTGGCCTTTGCATTCCGGTAGAGTTTTTGTTTGTCGAGTTCTTTGTAGAATGAGTCAGTGACTGCCACTGCAATACTATCCACTTTTGCATTATCATTTCCGAATGTTGGGACAAAACTCTCCGGGTGGCTTCGATTGAAACCAATAGTCAAGCCTCTTTCATTTCTAATTGGGTACACATCATCATACTTGATAGCGGCAAGGGAGTCTGCCACAACAGACAAACCGGCCACTCCAAAAGCCATGAGGCGCGTTACATTGCTATTGTGAAGTGCCAATTGTAAATTTTCATAGCTAAGTAAGAGGAAACGTCAATCAGAGCAACCCAACGAAATAGGGAGGCGTTCAAAGTTGGTTAGGTAAATGATGTCTCCACGGAGGCAGAAAATACATTGTAAATGACTCACAATGCAGTATCGTGGCTGATTGAAGAGAGAAGCAGTTGCTCAGAAAAAAATATGAATAAAAAAGTAAAAGATAATATTACCACAACTCACGAGTAATGGATACAATTCATGGTATCTGCGTATAGCTCTGCCATCCAAGGAATCGCCACATCAAAGTATAACTTGGCAACCTGCTCATAGCTTAAAGGCCTGCATTCGTCACCAGCGCCTATACCCGCTTCCCTGCAAGCTTCAGCAAGAGGTTCAGAAATGACCTTGCCTTCAATCTCGTCGCGGCCTCCATTTAGAACCATCAATAATAGCTTCGCAAGATTGGCACGAGCCCCGAAGAATTGCATATCTGTACCAACTCTCATTGCACTGACACAGCAAGCAATGGCATAATCACTGCCAAAGATTGGGCGCATAAGGTCATCATTCTCGTACTGAATGGCGCTGGTGTCAATCGATAGATTAGCACAGTATTCCTTGAAGCTCTTGGGATGGGTAGAACTCCAAAGAACTTGAGGAATATTGATAAAGAATTATTGTGTGCTCATATTTAGCGCTTAGTATTGCTTCAATGAAAAAATAGATAAACTTATTGGCGTACCAGTAAGATTGGGCTCCGGCGCCGCTCCTAGATTGCGTAAAGAATGAAGAAAGCGATACGTTGTCCTTGAATGATGACATGTATATGAATATGAGCTCATTCATCAAGAACATTATTGTGAGATATTACTCATGAATATTTACTCACTTTGTCACCATGCTCTCTGAGTCTTCTGTCGCACCACCAAGGGCGAGAGTCACCCAAGTTGGATCACCGCTGAATAGTTCATTGTACTCTAAGAAAGAGAACATTTTATTTAGGAAGCTTTACTCACTCATGACAGAGAAAATAAGCGTTTTGGCAGCTGTTTCGAAATGACTTACCTGGAGTACGGACGTGTCGAACCAACCTCATCTTGAGCACTAAATCATCCACAACTTCCTGGATCTCTTCTTCTGTGGCCACACCATTTTCCAAATCTCTCTCGCTATAAATATCTAGGAAGGCATCCCAACGTCCAGCCGACATGGCTGCACCATCCTACAAATTGATGAGCAAAGTGACAAAGCAAGAACGATGTGATGAGTCTGGTCTGACATTCCAAACAAGCAATATGAAAGCAGACAGAAGGAGCAAACTCTCCCATCCCAAGCCTCTTCAGATGACCATGGAACATCTCTCAGGTGTCACAAACTCACCTGCTCTTTTAGGGCAGCAGTATGGCCAAGCCACAGAGCTTGTGCGGCCTCTCGGAATGTTGTGGAAGGCTTTCGAAGGTCGACGCCGTAGGAATCGGCCATTAGCAGTAGTTGCTTGAGAGCTTTAATTTGCCTTGAGACCTCGCTACGTAGACGCATTGCTTCGAGAGAGCTACCAGTGATTGCTGCAAAATCTGCTTCCTTTCGTTGGATTAATTCATCAACTCCATATAGCGCAATCCTTCGGTAGTCTGCAATTATGCGACCTCGACCATAGCCATCAGGAAGGCCTGTAAGAAGATGAGCATGACGAGCCATTTTCATCTGAAAAAGATAGAAGGACGGTGAGAAGAAAAAGCTTGGCTGTCAATCTACTTGAATAACTTCCAAATCGCGTTTCACAAGGCCAGTTGCTCTCACCTTGTCCGTATACATACTAAAAGTCAAATCATTATGAGTGATTACATCCTCCTTAAATGCCTTCAACTTCTCTCCTGGCTCGTACCCATAAGCCTCCAATGCATTCTTAACAACACCATAGCCACCATGAGGCTTGCACGTTCGTTTCAATGGCTCATCTGCTTGCAATCCCACAATCACATCCTCTTCCTTGGAGAGCAAGTATCCTGGCGCATGGGAAGTAATCGTCGAGGGTGTCTCAGTGTCTACTGAGAGAACTCCTCCGGCATCACGTTCCTTGGTCAAAAGCTCATTGAATTTTTTCAGCGCCTTCTGCGTTCTAGGTGTAGGGCCCGCAAGAAAGGTAGGATCGCCATAGTAGAATGTGGCATGCTTGTTGATGTAGCTTTTTACATCGCAGTCGCCGGGAAGCGGTTCTGGTGTGGGTAGTACGACGGTTCGTGGGACTGCAATGTTATTTTCTTCTTTGTGATCGAATAGAGAGCTCACTATGGAAGATACCTTGGCTTGATCCGCCGTGCGTTCGATATCGATTGGGGTTGACTCCTTGTATTGCAAGGGAGAGACGCGATTTGCGTAGTAGTTTGAAGCCATACGCTGGCGGCGACGTATTATATCAACCAATACGTTACCATTTGCAGTTTCTTTGGTCTGATGCTTGATTGCTATGGGGGCTTTAACGAATGCAAAGGCCGAACTCTTTGCAACGTTTGATGCCACCATCATGAAGAGGAAAAGCGCATGGTAGTAAGCCATATCTAGATTTGTTCTTCTGGAGGAGTATATAATGTTGCCGTTGCTGTGTGTTATGTTGTTTGTTGGTATTTGTATTGCAGTTGCTGTGTGTTTGTTGTTTGTTGGTATTTTATTTTGTTGAGGGTAAAAATAATGTGAGAGATTTGTTCAATCCCATTGGCAATGGCACAGACACGCTTCGGGTAAGTGATACTTCTTTTTGGCTCCATATTGTTCTTTTGAATTCATTTTGATATCAGTGTTCTTGTTGTTACGTCTCCACTATGTCCCGGATTGTTACTTC
>JALLOX010004611.1:0-10905 GCA_036939695.1 Thalassiosira ordinaria
TGGGGTGTTAGCCCCCTGCAGGATGCAACCACTGCAACCGTACACAATATTACGACAATGTCATGGAACTAATACATACGTACACAAAATGTGGTGTAGGGGCTAACCCTTGCAACTGTGGGGTGTTATTTCGTAAGACCCAACAGTTGTCGGGGTCCCGCGGGGGTAGGGATATACGCTAGCTCTCAAAACCATCTCTCGTGTCATCTTGAATTATTTTTTACTTTGGCTTGGAAGGAAGTTAGATTTAAAGGGGTTCTCATTTTTAGTGTAGTTAGTAATGCGTTTTGTGGGTCGGTAGGGAAATAGTCAATTTCTTGTTCCTGGCTTCGAGAAAACACTTTCTGGCGAGGCTCTTGGCCACTCTCGGATGCAAATTCAATTTGAGGTGAGGTTTGTCAAATCCATTGGACCAACTTTTGGAGGGGAAAATGTGGTTGTATATTTTATTAAATGATCAAACTTTGTGAAAGAAATCCATTTTACCTTGTTGAAGTTACAAATGAGCAATTGATGGAATAGGGGATAAGTAAGCATTTATTTTATTGATTAGAAGGCTATCAATTTATAGTCTTACTGCAAACAAGAATGATCAGCATGTTTATAAGCAGAAAGTACGCCAAAGTTGGGGCAGAAAGTACGCCAAAGTTGGGATCCAAAATTCTTTATCAAGTTTATGAGAAGGGTAGATTGAATAGCTGGTCTGTCATTGTTTAAATCACTTATTTTACATAATACCAAGTCTGTCTTTTTTAGCTCATTATTTCAAGAAAGTGTGGCGCCGGCCAACCTTTTGGAAAGTATGGCTGATTGACAAAATCAAACTGGTGCAAGCAAAACACAAGTCTGAAATCATTGTAACAGCTCACATCTTCATAGTCTTTCTATACCCATGGTCAGAGAGCTCATCCCACATCTTGGGATCTCTGGCTTTAAGATCTTCACAAAAGAACAGTGCGTGCTGAAATCGAGTGCCCAAAAGTAATCCCTCCTGCTATTTAACTTTGGTCCGAGATCATTCCATATTAGTAAATGCGTAACCTAAAATCTTACTATGAGTATGTTTGCCTTGGTTAGTAACTTGCCGATCCAAACTTTGTTTTCAGCCAAGCTGGAACCTTTGTAAATAATTCGTTTTAATACTTGTTTGGTCTGAGCCTGTTGTCAGCTCATGGGGTTACTCAAGAGGTGGAATGCAAAAAATAATTCATTGGGAAGACAGAAAACATCTAGCTGGGGGGTTTATTGTGGATATCTTGAACGGCTACAGTATTAATATCAAAGTTGTGATGGATGAACTCAAATACGGCCAGGTGGAGTAGAGTTGAGTTTTCATAGGATGGATTCAATGCGCAACAGTCAAAAGCGTGGGTGCTCTTATTCGCTTGCATTACCCTGGCATGATTAAAAATAGTACTAATTTGAGTGCTCTTCTGGTACCTTCATAGTGTAGATAGGATTGAAGGTCTAAAGACTTGGCAGCAATTCGATATGGCAACATGGTTTCATTTATCATGACGGAGGAGCTACAGGAGCTGGCATGACAAGTAGAAACTGATATATGTGCACAGGAAAGAATATCGAAGCTGAGAAAACAGATGTGGACAGGATTATGATTGTAACGCATGCAACTAACTCATGGACTTCACTTGCAGAGTTCCACCAGCTCCAACTATTGTGGTCCAGTCCCCATGGCCAGGTCATGCATTATGGCATTCCTTAAAGTGCATCCCTGGCTTGGTTACTTTTGGCGAACACATTGTCTCCTCTTGACAACCAAGAGTTTTATTTGATTATTGCTGTGTCTTTCCCTTCGTCATGATCTTCTCTCATCGAATAATATTTCACTATTTTAACAAATGTGCAATTAGATGGTCCGAAATGATCCTTTCATACAGTTTTCTCCCCCGACTTTACTTTGGTATTCTGTGCTGTCAATCACTCTCTTCTTCTCCACTTAGTTCAATACCAGCCATCCCCTCAGCTGTATTACATCCCCATTCTACTCATCAGATTGAATTCTCCTTGCTGCTGTAGAGTCTCTCATGCCTGCCTTCCTGATTTTATCATGAAATACTTACTCATCATCCGCAGGTACCATGTCAATGAGTAATCCCTCAGTCAACAACCTCACCTTGTACATCTCTGCTAGCTCCCTATGATAATTTCCAATCACCGCAATCCCCGTCTGGTGAGCCTTCATCATGACATTATAAGCCATGCCATCGTCCAAACCAACTATTTCCATAAGGCACCGGGCAACAAACTCGCGCTTGTTCATGGGATCATTGTACAGGCGCACGAGCCATCCTCGATCCTTCTCACTCTCGCTCTGGGTGTCGTCATCGCTGGTGACCTTCTTTTCCTTCTGTTTCTCGGGGGCGGCAACAGCCATGTTTAGTTGAGTAGCGGAGGGGAGGGCTGAGGATACGATCATGGAGCTCACGCCCACTTCAGCCTGCACTGACCGGTAAGCAGTGGATGGTGAAACATTAGATACGAAGGCTACTGCAACCACCAATTGGGCAGCAATGGCGAGGGCGATGATCTTCAAGAACGACAACATGATTTTCGATCAGGTGAGATGAAGGCAGCAGCACTTGGATTGTAGGTGCACGGAGGTGCACGCACCTTTTGTTGTGTGCATGCTGGTGATGCTTGGTGGAGCCTGCAGTTGGATGTCGATTGTATTGTGATATGTACTATTCCTACGTAGCTTCGCAACGTGTCGAAGTTTCCCCAGAAGTTGTCAGCGAAGATTTCTGAGCTGGCTTTTCCAGAGTTTTCCAGGCTGAAAGTGTAAAGTGTGTGTGGCCAAGATGTTTTTGCCATATCCGTGGTACCTCTCTATCTCTCTGGAGGTAAAGAGTAGAATGGAAGTCTTCTTTATGGTTGCCCCTAAGCCCATAAAATAGTTCCTTTCTAGCAGCTATTATTTCACATCAATGTCCAAACTTGGTAATCAGACACATTCGATAACACAGTTTGGGGTGGCTACCTTCTGACCACTGATGAGGATTTAGTCTGCTTAGTATTGGAGATTATTCAGCCCACCTGAACAGTACCACACTGCAACAATCCCGGCTCTTTCTGGTGACTCTGTTCTCCCTACAATAATAGATCGCATACGATGAAGGATCTCCCTTCCTCTTCTATTGGTGTCAGGTGTCTCAATATTAATGCTTCATGCATAAAATTAACAGCAAAGTCCTCACTACTAGTCTATTCCGTTTATCTTTAATAGTCTTACAAGCTTGCGCACGATGCATTGTGATTCAAACTTTTGACATTGTTCCCTTACCAATCATCCCGCTACTTGCTGTACTAATTCCTAGACTAATTGCAACAACGTCAACCACATTCCCTCAAAGTTCAAGTTGTGCTCAAGGCTCAACGGTTATAAGTAGGGATGGGAATCAGAAGGGGGCATTCGATCATCATTAAGGAGTGGTAGAGAGAAAAGAGCAGAGAGTGAAAAAGAACAACTCACAGGAAGTAAATTGAAATGGAATTGAAATGAAATGAAAATCGAACAATGTCACTGGGAGATATCATACTCTGACCAGAGGTTGCTTCAAACAAGGATGCCAGTCCAACAGGTGTGTACTTATGTGCTAAATCTTTTAGGATTGGGTGTTGACTTGCCAACAACACCAAGATGGAGATGGATAGTGGTGGTGAAACTGCATGCAAAAGTTATCATGACACCCATGACTTGTGTTCGTTTTTACACCTGAGGTAGGGTTGCCCAAGAAGAAGTCAGGGCCTAAGTCTAGGTCCAAGAAAGAGGGAAAATCTGTGTCTCAAAATAATGACAGGCTACCATTGGTGCCAGAGCTCACCATGAGAAAGCTATTGCTGCTGATAATTCATTGTTATCAGAAATCAGAAAAATGACTCATATTTGCTTGTCAACATACATATACAAAGAATAATGTTCTCTGCCAAAACACACACAGAGCCAATCCAGGGAAGCCATCCTGTTGTTCCAAGCTGGCCAAAAAATGAGCTAAATCATGGTTTATCTTTCTGTAGGATGGGAGACGATGCTTTGGGTTTCATTTGCAAAGACAATGAAAAATTACATATAGATATGGACAACAAATATCAGAGACAACCTCCTTGCGTAATATTATCCAAAAAGAAAGAGATTACCCATCTTAATAAAGAGCTACTGATGCCAGCTATACCCAACCATGTCCATGTGGCTACAGAACAATAATATACAATGATTGCTATAGCAACATTGATAATAACCCATCTACTCCACTCAATGATGGCTATAAGCTCTATAAGATATCTAGCTCTGATAATCATGGTGTGGTCATGGCTCTTGAACTCAGCAGCATAGGTAATGCAATAAGCAAAGAAGCTAAAAAAGACAAGTCTGTAAAGAGAATAAGTACACGAATTGATGTGAATTTCAGTTCTTAACATAAGAAAGAAAATGCTTACTTTTTAGACAAGCTCATGTTCAATTCCCACATATTTTCAAAGAAGGCATCACTCAAGTCGGCAGTAAGAACTACATGATCAATAGACAGTTGTATTTTCAATGTTGTTGCAATGATTAAGACAAATGGGTCAACAGCTAGTCCGTTAAACGATGCCATAGCCGTAATGCAAGCGTATGCTTCAATAGAAGATTTTTTTGCGCTGCAGTAATTAAAGGGGTGATGGCATTCTCGGAAAGAGGCGCTACCTAACCTCCAAGCATGGAAAATGGCAAATGGTCTAGTTGATCACTGGTTTAGCTTTGAGTTTGGGGGTGACAAAGACCCTATTGTCTATTTGTCACTGAGTGTGAAGAGTACGGTCATGTTTTATCCAATGTCCATATCCATAGTGAGTTTTTGAAGGGGGTCTAAGTGGATAAAGCAGACATATCTGCTTCATTTGTACCAAAAAAATAAAATGTAAATTAATGCCCAAATATGGTCCGAGGGGTAGCCTAAAGGTTTAGGAGGATGAATTAATGAATATTGCTGACTTGGGTCCCATGAGAGTCTCTACGTGACTTGTATTTTGATGAAAAATCGCTAAAAAAGGCTCTCGCTAATGCGCGCCAAAGTAATCAACTTGTCAGTAACATCCGCAAACGGCCCTCTCTCTCACTACCCTCTCAGGCCCACTGGACCCGTAAATCATGAACAGTTACCATCTCATAATGCCAAATACACTCTCATACAGCTCATTTGGTACATGTTGCACCATCAACTGCGCCATTGTTGCAACGATACGAAACAATGCCATCAGTACTCCAATCATCGCCAGATGCGGCAGAAGCACCATCTGAGAGTGCCAGCAGCCGTCCAAGTCGTCCAAAGCGCAAGGCTGCCCAGCAGAATCATTGCTATACTGGAGATGATATCGATGGTATCGATGATAGCGATGACAATGTTTCGCATTCAGATGACTCGTCTGAGGCATCATGCGAGGAAGGAATAGCCAACAACTGTGTCAGCAGAAGTACTGGTGGTAGAGGTGGCCAGCGTCGTGGAGGTCGTGGCAGAGGCGGAGGTGGAGGCGGAGGCAGCGACGGAGACATAGTTTCCCAGGGTGGTGGACATGGACGTGGAGGTGGCAGAGGCAGAGGTGCTCGTGGTGGAGGCCGTGGAGGTGGCAGAGGCAGAGGTGCTCGTGGTGGAGGCCGTGGAGGTGGCAGAGGCAGAGGTGCTCAGGGTAGAGGACGTGGTGGCCAAGTACCCAATGGCAACTCTGTACGCAGTGAAGAAGGACCTTCTACTGAGAACTCTGCACTCGATGATGAGCTCAGTGATGATGAAGATGAGCACTCTGATTCAGGCTCGATTAGTACTGTTGAAGATCCAGTAGTGGTCGAGAACGTAGACGAGAACGAAGAGGAGGAGGAACAAGAGGAGGGGGAAACAGATGAAGATGATATTGAAAAGATTCTGTTGGATAAGAAACATTGGCGGGGCTTGGAATATGATGATGAAACAAAAAAGTTTCTCATTGATAGTAGATGCACAAGCAACGCTGATGCCGAACAAGACGTGCCAGCTGCTGATGGATGGAAGAAGACACATCCAAGTGAGATGTCACGTGTCAGGGTAACATTTGATGGTGGTCGAGAATGTATGATTGGAGTGTTGAGTGCAGAATATAAAAGACTTGAGTCACGACTAGATGCATTGAAAATCAAGAAGACTAGTGATGGCCTGTTGAAATATTTATTTGGAGAAGGCAGTCGATTTGCAGAAGCAGTAACAAGGAATCTTGAGCTATCAAAGGATCAGCTCAACGAGTTCCTAGCTACATTTTACTGCGCTGCTGAGTGGGGGTGCCCAGCAAAGCGTCTGGAGAAAAATGAGAGATTCATCTATGAAGGGCTCATGCCTCAAGCAACACTGAACAGCATCTGGAGAAAGATAGGAGTTGCAGGAAAAGATGGTTCCAAAACAAAGCTGTGGATGGATATTCAGGAGGCACTAAACAAAGACTGTCGGGAGCTGTTTCTTGCTGAGAATCCTGGAGAAAAAATGAGAATATTTGTCGCATTAGATGATGACAAAGTACATTTCCAGTTTAGCACAAAGGCTGTTCGAGAGGACAAGGACTACCTCTGTGGCATGAAAGGATGCCAACACGTCAAGGCAAATTGCAGAGGCTTCACTATAGATTCGGCTGTGTCATCATCATCAGGGTTTCCATTGAACTTTTCAGTACTTCGGCAAGGAGAGACCAACACTGAGAACTACAATCGAATGGTGAAATTCATGTTTGAAAATCGGTTAGCTGTTTGTGCTGCTGTAGCACTGAATGGAATTACCTTCTGCTCAGATCGTGGATACTGGAAACCTGCTCTCATTCTCCTCCTGCTTGGCCTTGGTGCAACTGTATTTGGCACTCTCCAGCGCATGGAATGGGTACCTTTTACATACGACCAGAAAATAAAGAAACAGGATAAGAGAGAAAAGATTGAAAAGAAGTATGGGCGAAGTGTATTTATTGCATTTGCTCGCTGTGGCCTTGACATGCTCAAGACTCTTGCTTGGCGTTCGGGTACTGGCACCTCTGTATCTCTTGCCATGACAAGTGACTGTGATGAAGATGAACCTCAAATATTTGACTTCTGCTTTGCAAACAACGGGGATGCCGTATGGTACAAAGCAGATGGCTTATCTCAAGACAATCGCAATCTCAAGGCATTCCATGGAAGTTTGCTTGAAGTTAAAGAGGGAGAGCGCACCGATCCACTCAGCATTGATATTGATCACCACTTGATGCTTTTGGCAAGCAACGATGTGACAATGCTTTGTGTTGGGGACCACAGTTTTGAATGGTTCATACTCCGCATGTTTGCATTCACATCTTCTTCAACTGAAGCTACTCTACGTTACACTGCACCTTTTATTCCACCAGATTGTGAAGCTCACGCGTCATTTGAGAGAGTCCTTGCCTTTGCTGGCTTGGATCGACATCTGAGCAGCAATAGTACTGCTGGGAGCAATGATGATGCTGATAGTGATGAAAGTAGCTCAGCTAGCAACGAGCCACCTATTGATGGCAATCTTATCACTGCAATCGTAAAATCTATGCGTTCACCTACCCAGAGTACTGCTAATAAATGTGCCAGGGATGCAACACGCATTAAGGATGCACTGTGCAGCAACAAGCTTTCTCCAGCAAATATTGAAGCAATCATGGTGGCGCTAGGATTCTCACGGAATCGCGCTGGACCAGATCTTGCAGACTCAGAGAAGAAAAAGCTACTGACAAAATGGATCAGGTCTATCACTAACTGTGCCTCCGATGAAGGTGAATCGGATACAGACTCAGTCATGTCCGAATCTGATGCATCCTCGCCGGCTCCTGTGCCCTACAAGTTCCCCTACGATATTTTGAAGGCCGATGAAGTCAAGACCTTGTTACATAGTCGAGTAGGCAGCAATGCTATTACTACTGGCAAAGTACCAGGGCCTCATCCCAATCCAACAAAAGTTGGCCAACGAAGGGAGACCTTGCAGTGGCTTGATGATAACCCTAATCTTGATAACACACGTACTGGAACTGACCAGTCTAGTGAAGATAGCAGCCTTCAAGATGCAATCATAACTGGCACCGTGACAAGGGCCTTCTTGAAACCCTTGGAGGGGAAACAGAAGGCAGCTGCAAAGCTTGGCCACCAAAATGAGCCAAATTACATCAAGCAATACTTTGAGGATAGTAAGCAGGGAAAGGTCCCAGGTGTTGAACTTTGTGATGTAATGAGGTGTGGCTTGGCAATGAAGAAAGGCAGCCCATTTCTTCGGGACAGTGCCGATGCAATTGCATTTGAACGGCGCGAGCCTTCTGAGGATGATGTAGATGACTTTGATCGGATCAAAAGTCACCTCGTTGAGTGCAAGTGTAGATCCGGAGCTGGATCTGATGGCTCTTTGAAGAAGGCTCAGCAAATACAGAAAAAGCTGGCTTTGATGAAGGGGGGGAGTGCACTTGCAGACATTTCTTCAGGAGGCGCAGTCTACATGAGAGTGTCTTCGCAGGAGGAAAAGTTACTTGAGGAGCTCATTCCAGCCGCGAGTGAGAGGATACAATGCCTGCATCATGCTAGCACGTATGGACGAGACACAGTAGCATATCTCGTCGGTGATCCCATGGGCAATGTTTTATTTGGGCTCATCATTACCTTTGACGACGAACTGTTGGCAAGCTACAGTGAAGTTGTCAATTTTTTGTATGACAATGGGCTCAACCTCTTCTACAGTGACAACATTGATGATGTACCAACAGATCTTATTGATGGTATCCTTCATAACACACCGAAGTTGAACTCAAAGTTCCAGCTGGATGATTTCATGACATCGTTTCTTATTTGGCGTGAGCTTCTTCCCGAGAAGCCTGATAGTCCAAAGTTTCCAATCCCTGCCTGTGATATGCTCCTCCCATTCGAACACTCTCTATGGAATAGTTGCAAGGGCGGATCGGACACAGTCACGCGGTTTACTTGGAATTGTTTATCAGTTCTGCCCATCAAGATGCCACAGACTGCCATCGTAGCCAGATTTCTCCTACTCTACGCAGTTGTGTTTCATCGAACTAGGCAGGTTGTCACGATGAAAAAGCAGGTTGATGTTGCAACAGACACCATCGAGTCTGTACGTTCACGCAACAACAAGCGTTTTGCCTTCCACAATACGCTAAATTACCTGACAAAAGGCCTCCTAAGGATGGTGGGGAAAGAAATGGCGGATGACACTTCAAATGATACCGATGACAATACATCCTTTGAGCAACAAGAGGCAGGTAGATACAAGGCTTCTAACGCAAACAAGAGGATCAAGGTCGATCACTCCATCCTTGGGCGCATAGGCGAAACTGGAGTAACTCCCTTTGGTAAGGGAAAGGTGAAATCATCACTGGAGCAACACCAGAACTTCAAGGATTACAAGGAACGCTGTGACCAATGTACAGGCTGCCCAGTGAGATTTTACAAACCTACCACGGAGAAAAATGGCGGAGGTAAAAAGAAAAAAGCCGGAGGCAAGAAGGATGGCTTTGAAGTAGGTGAGCGCTCTTGTGACCTATGCGGTAAGAGGGCAGTATCTTGGATGTGCAGTGGGTGTAAACAAGTGCTTTGCGTAGATAAAGATCGGAGCCAAGAAATATTGAAGCGTCTTCAGCACAAGGAGGATGGGCCTATGCTTCGCCAACGCTTTCCTACCCTAGCAGAGATGTCTAGAGGCAACGTCCCTGCTTATTACAATGAAATTGGAGAAATACGAGCGCAAAAAGTCATTGCTGGCATGAGTTGCTTCCACATTGCCCACCCAAAGCACTTTTGTGGCCAATGTGATTCAGAGGATGATGATTCAGGGGACCCGCTGGCAGCAGTGGCTGCGTCTGCTTTACCAAGCCCTGCTGCTGAAACTCGTTGACCACACATTGTATCAAGGACTGAACTGTACTTATATCTATAATAATCTAGTACTGATTCTATTACTCTTATAAAATGATAAAGTTTATCTATTGCTTTCACTTTGGTCTTGCTAAGTATCATTATGTAAAGTGATCAGATACTACTATTGTACTTCTTATGATTAAATCCTCGATCGTAGATCGCAACAGCTTTTTAAACATCGAACCTTGAGGAAGTACTAGTTCCTACGTATAATCTCCACGCGATTCAGTCGCATTTGGTGGACGGTTAAATTTCTACGTGAAATACATGATAATGGACTACAGTAGGCAGGCATGACCAAAATTTTCTATCCCAGACTACTTTTGGGGCCATCCCATGGATTATCAACTCAGAAATGGCACTTGGGAGTCCTCTTAATAATATGATAAAATAAAGCAGATATGTCTGCTTCATATCAGATAAAGCAGAAATTTCTGCTTTATTTCTCACTATGGATATATTTTGGAGAATATGTATTTTCCTAGCACTACATGAGGCATTCCTAGGACTAGGTACATGCATGTTGTAGTTCCTGTTGGTGGAATACATAAGGGAGCACGAACTGCCCATGCACCTGCGCCGTCATGCCCGGATGAGACCAACCATGTCCAATTCCACCACTGTATTGCAGATTGCAGCGGACACTCAGACATTTGTGTATATCGATCGGCGGCGGTGTCAGAGGTGATGTTTTGGGCATGGTGGTGATATGTCACGTCAGCGGCCGATATTTGATAAATTTCAATTCCTTGGGCAGCACGGTGTGTGTTGGCAGAATTACTAGGACTACATGGTGTAGATGTCATGTAGTCCTAGAACTAGAACTAATGGCACGAGTTGTGGGATTCCTATAGCTACATGGCCTGGCCCAAGTGACGGGATTCCTCTCTAGGAATAACCATCCAATCACCCCCACAGTTAAGCGAAAATCATCACGAAAGAAGAAGGCAGGCATAGGCTCAGACAATGAGGATTAGGTT
>JALLOX010004735.1:0-10322 GCA_036939695.1 Thalassiosira ordinaria
GTATTGAAGATACCATACGGCCAGGATGAAGAGACAGAATCTTTTTACTTTCTGTCACACTTTCTTTGCATTTACTAAGGTAGACTTTTTTCATTGACGTCACAAGTTACCCTCCAGTATCACTCACATTTTTTGCTTATTTTCTCTTCCGAGGACAACTCGTGTACCTCTTACTTTCTCTCCTATCATATTAATATTATGGAAAACACCTCTTGTGCCTCACCCCATGCCAACACCAGACGGACACTATTATGAGACAAACATAAGGGCTGATCCAACCAAAGTCAGATCCAACACGTTTCGGCAAGCACTCATGCAAGAATAGAATGGTCCATGGATGAATTTGCAATTGTACCTATGTTCCAATCAATTGAGCCGCCATTGACCTCTATTCAGCCACACTTCATAATTCCTTTTGAATAACCGTCGCCACATCTTGTTCACAGCCGGACAACGCCGCCAACGACGACGCCAACAAGACGCTGACAACAACAAGACGCAGACAACGACCAAATAAAACCATGATCAAGGTCTCCTCCCTCGCCCTCACGGCAACCTTCTATGGCCTCCACGCCGCACTCGCCGCCGCCGCCGCCGCTACTGGCAGCAACGACGCTCCGTCTCGTCGCCTCCGGCGCAGACTCCCCACCCTCCCGGGATGCTATCCCACTTACAATGGCGGCGCGTCTTATACCATTGGCGATCCCGTCTCCGCCACCGTTCAGGAATTGTCGCCCATCACGACTGAGAGCTGCACCGGAACTGCTAATGGATGCGAGAATGGTTCTCGCAAGGTCGGAGGCACTCCAACCAGCCTCAAGTATAATTTCGAATGCAGTAGTCCTTCATGGTGTGGACATCCTGGGTATGGGCCTGGCGAGCAATATGAGTACTTGGCGTGGATAAAGAAGGAGAAGTGCGAGGTAAGACGAGAGAATTTTATTTCACTTCAGAATTTCGGCCAGCGGCTGAGCGCGGCAATATTATTTTTGTCTTGATAGAATTTGATGCCAATCTTTCATCCGAGTCTCACGCATCTAATCTTTTTCATTTCAATTAATTCATGCAACAGGGAACGGCCGATCTCGCCGATTACATTCCCGAGGAATGGACCGAGGAAGGCTGTCCCTCCGCCTACGTTGCCAACGACGACTACGACGCCGGCGCCATCGTCTCTGTGGACAAGGGCTCATTCAAAATGGTCTACGAATGCCAAGCCAAGCCTTCCAATCTCTTCTGTGGAATGTCCGGCTACGAACCGGGGACTGGTCAGTATTGGTCCAATGCGTGGACCGAACTCGGAAGCTGCTCTGGCACCTTGTCTCCCACCGAGTCGCCCAACTTTGATTCCCTTGAAGACCTTGGAGGCTGCCCTGACGAATGGGAGGAGCGTCCCTCTGACGATCCTTATCAAGAGGGGGACAGGATTCAAGTCAACGGTATCGTCTTTCAGTGTAAGCCTTGGCCCAAGTCTGGACATTGCTCTCAGGATGGATACGTTCCTTTCGATGGAGATGCCTCCACGGCCGATGCATGGAAGGATGCCTGGCAGGCAGTCGGGTCTTGCCAAGGCAGTATGGGCCCAACCGAGTCTCCAATCTTTGACATACTTGACGAAGTTGGAGATGGATGCCCCGAAGAATATTCTGCCTCCAACGCTCCTAATTATCGCTACGGAGATCAGGTGGCCGTAACGGTATCTGATGATCCAGACCGCAAGGTACTCTACGAATGTAAACCGTGGCCCCTTGGGGATCATTGTGTGAACTCCGCTGAGAACATGCGTCCTGGACAAGAGTATGGTAATATGGGATGGATTTTGAAGGGACATTGCCTTGGTACCATTTCGCCAACACCTTCTCCAACCCAATACATAGGTATTTGCACGTACATCAAGAAAACTGTTGACAACAACTGCAATCCCAACCAGCCAGCAGCGAACAGTAACCCAGGTTCCACCGCTTGTTCTTGTACCAAGGATTCTCCTCCGTCTACGCACTGTACCCAGACTACAGTCACTTATCCGAATGTGAACAACTGGAGTAACGGTGTTACCTATGCCAATGGAGATGTCGTACGTGTCGGCCTCGACAGGTACAAGTGCAAGGTTGAAGGATGGTGCAACCAAAAAGCTTATGAGCCGGTTGTGACGGATATTTGGAGGGAAGCCTGGACAAAAGATGGCCCGTGTGATGTCAACAGAGTAAGTTTCTCATCAATACAACCTAATATTTGTTGCCAACATTAAACATTCTCTCTCACACACACTTTGCTTGTTTCTTTATTGAAGGAGTTACAGGGGGTAACAGGCAATGAGATTGTACTGTCTTTTGAGGAACTACGCAGAATGAGTAGTGTCGAGAAAATAAATTCTGATGTTACTAGGAGGCTTGATGGAGATTGCCTAACCCTGGAAGATCTATCAAGTTTCGAAAGAATACTGGGGCAACATGCACTTAGTGTTTATGAGTCCATCCTACCTGGTTACGTATACGAGGTCGACATCGAGGTAACAGACCACGTTGACATCTCCATTGCAGGCGATTGCTCCTCAATCAAATTCATTTACAATCAAGAAATGCTACTCAGCACATCTGACGGAGATGATTCACTCGCCATGGCTGAGATTATCGAATCACCCTTGCTTGATTCAAGAGGGGAGCAGTCTGTTTACGCAGGTGAATGTTGTTGGAGAAGTTGTGGTGACTCAGGAGGGAATTGCTCCTACGAACTCTCCCACTGTTTCAGAGCGGCCCTCATCAATGCCATCGGAGAACCCATCTGTTTCGGGGCAGCCATCTTCCACGCCAAGTGAGCAGCCTAGTGTTTCAGGGCGGCCTTCATCGATGCCATCAGAGAATCCATCTCTTTCAGACTGGCCTTCGTCGCAGCCCAGTGAAAGCCCTTCCATCTCAGGGAAGCCATCCTCGATACCAAGTGAACAGCCGAGTGATTCGGGGCAGCCTTCATCAATGCCATCCAAGAACCCATCTGTTTCAGGGCAGCCATCTTCCACGCCAAGTGAACAGCCTAGTGTTTCAGGGCGGCCTTCATCCATGCCATCAGAGAATCCAACTGTTTCAGACTGGCCTTCGTCGCAGCCCAGTGAAAGCCCTTCCATCTCAGGAAAGCCATCCTTGATGCCAAGTGAACAGCCAAGTGTTTCAGGTCGGCCTTCATTAACCCCTTCAGACTGGCCTTCGTCGCAGCCCAGTGAAAGCCCTTCTATCTCAGGAGAGCCATCCTTGATGCCAAGTGAACAGCCGAGTGTTTCAGGGCGGCCTTCATTAACCCCTTCAGAGACTAACGGGCCAACCATGACCCCAACGAAAGCACCAACCAATGCCCCCACTAACAGGCCAACTAACAGACCAACCCCGCCCTCTACCTCATTCACTGTAAATGTCCTCACTGACGATTATCCAGCGGAGACATCATGGACTCTTTACAACCTTTGTACTAGCTCCACTCAATTATCTGTGGGTCAATCTACCATTTACACCTCACAGAGAAGGAGTTACACGAATACGTATACCATTCCACGTGCAAGGTATACATTTACCCTTAATGATTCGTACGGCGACGGTTTATGCTGCTCTTATGGCTATGGGTCATATTCTGTTGTGTATGATGGGGGGCAGGTTGGATCAGGTGCAACGTTTGGAAGTTATCGCAGTCACACATTTGGTACTTGCGCATGAGCAAATGGGCACTGCACATCTTTCGATAGCTCGTGTCATCTTAGACACAATTGGGGTAAAAGAATCATTTCATAGAAGAATCATGTCACGTGAAAGAATTAGATTTGATTCAATTTGTTTAGTTACGATGAAAGGAAGAATTAACGAAAGTCAGAAAGAGTCTGAATGAAAGTCAAAATGAGTTTGAATGTCACAAACGAAAGAATAGAGACATTAATTATCATTTGTAAAGAGGGGTATGGTAGTAGACTTTTGTGACTAGTAACCTTTAATAAATGTGATGAAGATTTCAAGGGTTGATTCCATCTAAAGTTAGAGCGTCTATTCTATGGTTGTTCCTTTCCTTAAAATCAATTACAATAGCACTCTATCTGAATGCTCAAAGCCAAAGCACTAATATGGGCACAAACACAGATAAAGACCAATGCGACTGCATCCCACCCAACTAAAAATATATTTATATCCATGCATGCTGTCGTAGGTTCATGTTGTTATTCGTCTTCACATATGGCCATGAGTCCTTGTTTCTCCAATATCTAGATCTGGTCACAACCCATCAAATACCTTGGGCGTTCCTCCCCCGAATATCTGTCGTTATATCGTACATTGTACATTGTTTGACATTCTCAGAGTATTGCCGCATTCCTCAACGATTTTTCATTCTCAAAATGTGTCGACATCCACAGGCTCGCTCTCCATACATTTTACTAATGAGTATGTTTGTAACCTATGGTCTGTTTTTATAACCCCCCTATTGCGATGCATCCTCATCACTGCTTCTTTGCTGTTGTTGTTATATCACCCCTGGCGTAGGTGGCATTCTTGCTGTTGCTGTTGCTGTCATCATGGAAGGATGAGGAGGAGATAGCAAGGAAGACGATGTGTTGTTGTGAGTATTGCTCTTCTTTTACTGCTGCTATCTAAATGTTGACGAGATACTTTTGTTTGATTGTACCGCTACTTTTGTAGAATACAACAACGAGTTTGGATCACGAGACTTTCCTTGATGTTGCAATGGCAGCACATGTTTGCCACTGCTGTTGTTGTTGACGGCAACGCAGGCTTTGTCAATCTCAATCGGAGAGGAAATTGTTTGCTTAAAAGATGCGTGTGTGTCTCTGTTGAACGCCGGCATCATCGTCCGTTGTTTTATGCGATGTGTGTCAACTGATGTTTATGGTTGAAGGTAGCCATGAGCGCCACAAATTTCTCTGCTGTCATCTTTTGCATTGACGCGACGCAAGTGGCATCGAGGACGGCTGCCATAATTTATATCTTCATTTACTCCCACAACATACAAGACCTCGTCTTCCATAATGTTGTGTCATTCATAATCACAAGGCAAGAAGGACGACAGACGACAGTAGCCGCCATATACATCTTCTCAATCAAAAGAGCTCGTATTCCATTTCCATCTTTGACACAATCTCTTTTCGACCCTGTGCCGGTGACGAAACAACCTCGTCATATTTTTGCCGGCTGGTCATGTTTTAACTTGAATGCATTGGCGTCGGATATTTTTGCTTTGGTCGATGTCGATGTCCGTCAACTAACTAACTAACCACACATCCAAAGTCAAGATTTGGATTATTGATGTGAACAAAGGAATCTTTTCATGTCTATCAATTCTCTCTCTCGTCTCTCCGTACTCTCTCTCTCTCTCTCTCTATGTAAGAGGCGCCTCCAAGGAAGTGAAGGCTGTGTGCGTGTCTGTAGTGTAGCAGAGTCATAATATCTACCCGGAGGTCGAAGAACGCTTTTTGTGTCGGGAGGAAATTTGAATTTCGTTTGTGAGGACATTTTCATTTGAACGAAAATGTGAGGCATAAATGATTTGGTATCACTTGTTTCATCTCGAATCGTTTAGTCTGAAAAACCGATGACCCTCCCTCCGCTCCCTCACAAAACAATCAAAACAACCCCAAGGACTCCTCCATCTGCAATCAAACTCCTGCTGCCATTGGTCATGTTCGAACAATTCCATCCAATCGGGTTGCTGAATTACAAACGCAATATGTACCATATCTTCACATCTCTTCACACCCCTGCATGTCAAATGTATCAGCGCAAGCTTCATTTTAGCGGTCTCAACCTCTAATGAATGCGTTCACAACTTCAACTATGCAAAGCTGTCATATCGCCAATGATTTCGTCGTCCTTGAAACTTCCAACAAACCCCTCGTCTGTTGCTGCAGTCTCCTAGTCCCACATTGGTGAGAATGAAACAAAGATTTTTTTGGTGTATTCTAAAAGATAGAGTACGGAGAGGAGAGAGAACACATATGGTGCAGCATGGTGTGAATATGAAGCTCAAGGGGTAAACAAAACTAGTATGTGGACTAAAACATAAGAATAGTCCTAAAAGAATGTGCGGAAGAGCGATGATACAACAGGGTGAGTAGGTGAAACATGATGGGGTAAACGAAACTGATATGAGGACTAATAAATAAAATAGTCCTAAAAGAATGTGCGCTTTGCTGGCATTGTCAGATTTGATGGATTGTTGAAGGAGACAAAACAATGTGTAGTACACCTACATTGGCAAATTCCATTCACATAATATATTGGATTGTGTATTGAGACTGGAAGCATTCTCTTCATTGAAGCATACAACCCGAGAAATCATCAGCCGGAGCTTGAGCAACAGGAAAAGTACCTTGGAGAGCCAGATTTTATAAATCACGAGCTTTTGAGGAGCCGGAGTGGCTAGAACCAGAAAGTCAGATCTTAAGCCAAAGTCTCAGAGCCTCAACTGTAATAGCCAGAGCTCGCACATGTATGGAGCCACACGCCTTTGCTCTAATGGCCAAAGACCAGGAGGAGCTTGTGAAGTACTCTAAAGGCGATGCATGATAGAGGATGTATTCATGGAATAGACTCTGTCAATCGATTCCATTATATTTGATCTACCCTTCTACTACAGACCGCTCTATCAATAACATTTGATACCATCTCACTAAACACACGTAAATATCAAGACTTTCTCGAGTCCCACAATGAAACTATCACCAGAACTGATCAAAAACGAATTGTATTCATTGGAACATTGAGCCTAAAGATGGGCGAAAATTGCACATTGTAGTATCCGCAATTTTCACCACCAAAGCTATCTATCCTTTGAAACCAGCCAACAACTTTGCCATGCATACCATCATATTCTTTGTTTGCACAGCCTGCGAGGTGCACAATTGTTCCTGGAGGAAGTATGAAGAACTCAGGAGGAACACTTTCCGTTCTCTGAAACCCGTTTGTTGAATAACTAACTTCATAGCGGACAGTTCCTTTATCGTAGGATATGACTGTCATTGAATTCATATCAATCGCAATCGTCCAACAACCAGCACGAGGGCTAGAAAAAAAGAGTTGTGGGAAAGTTGAGATACGCAATGAGCATATCCATAATATGCAAATCTCGCGGATTTCATACTCACGTGACTTTCACATTCTGGGTCAAATTCGACGGATCACAAAGTTTCGTAGTATTCTGACCCAGCTGGACTGCATATGTTCTTGTTCTTGGGTGGAACGAAAGCACATATCCTCTGGAACCTTGCCAGTTATTTGTCCACGGAATGTAAAACCATGCTGTAACTTGAGTATGGGGAGGGATGGTATTAAACTCGTTTGCCCCCGGCTTAAAGCTATTATTTGTGCGCTCCTCGTTAGGCCTAGGAGTACTACCTGAGCGCCTGGCGTTGTTTGGAGCACTCTCTCCGTCATTTGTGCTTTCTGCACAAGTCTTATGAGCACTTTTTGAATGTTTGGCAGCCTTCGCAGTACGCTCTCGGTCATACTTGGCTCGCTTATCGACATTGGTAAGGGTATCGCGGGCCTTTTTGAGCGCTATGAATGCTTCATTGGCATTGGGCAACTTGGTTTTATCTGGATGGATTTTTGGCAAGAGACCTAGACATGCTTCCTTTATCTCAGCAAGGGAAGCATCCTTGCTCACTCCAATGACCTCATAAAGAGAGCCTTCCCCATCCTTGTATGCTTGATACACTCTAAGTACCCTTCTAGTAGCCTCGAGTTGCTCCTTGCATAGGCGTTGTTCCTTCTCAAGCTTTGCTGCCTTCTTTGCCTTGAAATCCTCTTCTTCCTTGCGCTTGAGTTCACTCTTGAGATCAGCAACAGTCCTCTCAAGATCTGCATCATGCTGTTTCTTCTTCAACTCGGCAGCGACTTCTTCCTTGGCCTTGCGCCTATCCGCCTCTAAGTCAACCTTCTGTGATAGTGGATTATCCACGCTATTGAATGAGTATGAATAGGACGAGTTGAGCACATCTCCTTGCTTCGTAAACTTTGATGAGCTCGCTGCAGTCATCTTGCTCGTTGTAAAGCTTGATTCTTGGATTTCGTCGTCAGATTGATTGCCGTCGCTTTCTTCTTTGTCTTCTTCATAAAGAGATCCTCCACCTTCATCAGGGGACGAAACAGATGAAAACTGAGAAGAATTACCATCAGCCATTTTTGCCTTTGCTTTGGACTAGTTCCAATGATATCCTCTGGCGCCTTCGCACAAGCCTGCAACTGTTGGCATAGCTTTGACACCTCAGTTTGGAGGGGCTTGAGGGCAGAATCGACTCTCTCTTGGATGATGCCTTCCACCTGCATCCTATCTATCCCTTTTGTTATGTTCGCGACACTCTCATCTACGACATTCACATCTCCAGTCACGCTCGTACGAGCCTGAGACTTCGTTTTGACCTTCATCTTTGTAGTCCGCCCTTGCTTCACCGGTGTCTTTCGGGGCGGAGTTTTCTTGAGGGGTGGAGGTGTAGGAGCCTTGACTTCATTTTCCTTCTTCTTTTCAGCCAACTTGGCAATTCGAGCAGAGCGGCGAGGTGGAGTTTGCATCGTTGTTTGGAAAGACAGTGTAAGGTTTGTTATTCTATTTGTGTGCAAAAATAAAAGCCAACAGAGGGGAGGCAATAAGTTGTGCAATCAAGCGACTTCTTCCTTAGCAATATCAAATATCTTGGGCCAGTTGTGGAGGATCACATGAAAGTCCAACGGGTCGCGCGCTTTATTTCAATCACATCCAACATTGTTATGGTACTCGCCAAAAGACAGACAAATGAAACGGAGAAACAAGAAAATGCGACTCAAAACGGGCAGGTTCGTAAAGTATGATAGACGATGGTGCTACAATATCGAATATTCATCGTATTCATTTGTATTCATCAAATAATATTCGAAAATATGTTATGTATGATACTACATCATATCTGAATCTGACAATAAGGAAGATATTATTTGTCTCCCTTATTCCTAGTTTGGTGTATTGTATATCGTTGACAAAATATCTGGTATGAATGCCAATATTTCAGCAGGGCCAGCGGCTGAAGAGCTGGTCTGAAGAGCCACAGCCTTTGGAAGTCACAAATCAGAACTCAACAAGCCATACTTGGCCACAGAGCCTGCCCTCAAAAATATAAGCGGTAAAGAGTCAATGGATCAAGCTCCAGAGCCGATGTTCTAAATGCTCAACAAGTCAAACCAGTATTCATATAGCCAGAGATCCTTTCAGCGTTGTCAAAACTTGTTCGGTCAAGTTATGATCTGGTCCGGCAACCCTTCGACTGATCTTTGCGTACTTATGTGCTAACCTCTCTGGGTCTGATTCCATGGTGGAATTCCTTGAGACCAGCAACTAAATCCAAGACAGAGGATATTGTGTTCAAATTGTCTTCTCCATACCGTTCCACAGTCTTGACGTACATAGAATCACAAGCGTCTAAGTCCTTCTCATCTTGAAGTCCAGCAGATGTCCCCTCGCTGACAGCCTTGGCATGTCTCAGCTATGACTCAATGAATGAGGATCGAGTGCTCATGCCTAACGAGTTGAATAGTAATCGATATTTCCGAAATAATAACCGCATCTTTGGCACCTTCTTCCGTACCATCCAATTCAAGCAGCACGCCCAACATAGAGTAACTATCAGCTTCTATAAATTGAATCACCATATTGGCATCCATGAGTACCTCATTTTCACATCCTCGAACAATGATATGGTTAGCAATCTGCATCGCCTCTATGGGTTCATCTTGTACTCAACTACAAGCCAAGAAAGCATACCTCTCTAGAGTGTGTGTGTGTGATGATTTGAATGCAGCCAAAGCCACAAGCAAACCATGCATGCCAGTATCGCATATCCATAATTCAATAAGTGGTTTGCTGTCCAACATGACATAGAATGGTATCGCATTATCAAACCAAGCAAATTATTATGCCTACAGAGTAATTCTAGTCCCCTGTATGTAGAGGTCAAACTATATTTGTTGACTCAATGATAATTGTAATCAGTTCGTGTCACATAGGTCCCATCACTTTGTTTTTTTTGTAGACTGGACGTTTGCCATATACCACAAAAAAATCATTTCCAATCAAATTTTGAAGACAATGTGATACTATCACGATAATACTGCAGAAACAAGATGATCATGAACAATTGCTATATGATCAGCAAGTTGTTGTATCTCATACTTGGAAAAATCAAGCCACATATATAATTCACTGAGACATTCTACTCCTCATGGCAACATCCCTCAACCCCAACGCAACGCCATGCCAAGTCAAATCAAACCTCCACGGAGTATAACAATAATGAGAACAATCAC
>JALLOX010004854.1:0-10283 GCA_036939695.1 Thalassiosira ordinaria
CATCATTGTATGCAGCAGCAGGAACGAGTACACCAGGGTCCCCACGACATGGTCTGCCAGATTGTACAAATGCTGCGGCCTTCAATGCAGACTCCATAGACTCTATCCCCACCCCTGAAGTGTGTTCCACCTTTGAACAGTTCTGGAATTGATATGATTTTTGTGTTCCTTAGATGTGCATAAAATCAAAAACCTTACAGATCTCTCATGGAAAATTGTTTGTCTCTTCTGATTTCACTTCGGATACAAGAAATATCATTTATTTTACAGAAAATACTAAAAAAATCCATCTACTACTAACAACAAACAAAAAACACAGTGATGGGTCATGTTATTCACGTGAGTGATAACAAGGCAAACTTAACTCGTTCTCTATTTTATTTTTTCTTGGACGGAGTACAATAATAGCAAACCATAATAGCAAACCATAGCTCATAGCCCATCCATTAACTCATTGTCACCAAGGCACCACAGTCGCCGCCACAATTTTGCTGCCTGACAATGCAATAAACCAACGAAAGCAACTATGACTTATGACACCCAACATTGCTGCTGCAAGCACCAATCTAGACTAACCGCTCCAAGGAACCATAACCTCTGGATTGGTATCGCGCGCCGATCTGTTATAAATTCCGACGATTCATTAGAAAAGCTTATCCGATGTCTGTGGGGAGTTGCGCCCTCACGAGCTCGATCAGCTGTAGTCAAAAACATTTCGAAAACCCAGGCATCTAAACCATGGCATCCATGATGCTCTCCCTCTGTGAGATCGCAGGGTATGGGGCTGAGTCAATATACATTGGAAAGCTTGTGACCTCTTTATTGGACACAAGTGCCTCGGAAGCCGGGGGTCAACGGGGGAGGATTTCAATTCTGCCATCAAATATGGCACATCGGCTGACACAAATAAATATATCAGTAATAGTTGTAGTGTGTAAATAAACCAATAAAAAAGAATTATATTGTATAGAGCTACAATATTTATCTGGGTATTTGTCTAGTGTGGCTAGCTGTTGGCAAGGTGAAATTGCACTGTGGCCATTTACCTCAGCCGAGAGTGAGAGAGGCATATCAAAAATTAGATTGTTCATAATCATAGAGAGTAGAAGTAATTATAATATAGGAATCAGTTGAAGCCAAGACAGATAAGTATTCATCAATGTATAAATTAATTGTTCACTTAAGGGAGGCAGCTATCATTATCAATAAATCCTGTTTGGCCGCCAATGGCAGCGCCAGAGCATGAGCAGGTGTGCCTCGTAGCAATCTTAACTAAAGTATATTGAAAGACCAGCTGAATGACTGATTATTTTTTTACAAGACTCTGCATTAATGTATTTTGAAAGGATCCATATCATTGGACCAGTGATATCAATTTCTTTGTAGCCACGGTTATACGGCGGCCACTGCTGGGCTAGTGGGAGTTCAGAAACATGATGTTGGTGGGTATGTGTTGGTGGTCTTGACTCGTGACTCTTGACTCTTTGCCCTCTCTCAACAAAATCACTCACAATGGCTGAAACTTATTCTCAAGATCAGACCATTAATGTCAGTTTCTAGGCATGTCTTGTGTGGAAAGGAGAGGCAAATAGATTTCAGCTAGGACTGTCCGATGGGGGTGCAATCAGAATTGTGACGCCCCTACTTCAACCCCATAATCTTGCGTCCATCTAGCAGATTGTGGCCAAATGGCACACAATACGTGAAGGTAGCCCTCCACCTCCCACCAACACACTATTCATAGTCTGTTAGTCAAAAATACATAAGAATATTTGAATGCAGTGTCGCTTTTCGCAATGAGCCTCACAAAAATCGTTCCACAACAGAATCATCAATCAATCACATCATCACTATGTGATCCATGCAGCTGCCACCTGAGTGCCATGTGCTTTGCTGGGAGGAGGGGTCTCAGCTATCTCTATTTGTTCATTATCATCATAAGAACGGTGTTCTTGCTGGTCAGTCCATCCCCAGCATGGCAGTTAATGAGCTACAGCTGTAGAGGTCTATCAAAAATAGAAATTCATGCTATAATTACTAATGTAAACGACTTCTATTTGACTTGTGCCTCCCCCATGCGCTTGAACGCCTCCAGCCATTGTCGATGCCATTATTTGCACCGGCGGTGCCTTAACATGGTCTTGACCGTGCCTAAACTGGACCACCTCCAGCAAAAATGTGACATTCATACAGCCTATCATCGATGTCACAGCCTTCTTATTGAGGCCATGGGGGTGGCTCAATTGGCCATTTCAACCATCATTGGCCATTGTGTCGACGTGGTGAGGGGGTGTTTGTGGGTGGGTCACATCGTCGTTGGCACAGACACTAAAAATTCTGTAGGAATCAATGTAAACTATTGCAACACAAAAGATATTTCTATGTTTCAAAATCAACGTTTTTATTTGTACCTATGATTACCCAAGTAACTCCCTTATTTTAAACTCTAAATTGCACATTAGCAGGAAGATGGCGGGTTGTGTCTCAATCCTAGATAGCATTCCGGCACAGAGGTTGAAATTCCCAGACTCCACAGTGACAGTACTTTTGCACTGCTCATGGATCACATCAAAGAAAATCAGGGAGTACAACGTAGGCTGGTTGGCGTTGCTTCAATTGCTTGAAAAAACTTTGATGTTAAATTTTTGTTTTGTTAGTCAAAACAAGCCAAAATCTTTTCTGGCGGAATCAGCC
Source organism: Thalassiosira ordinaria (assembly GCA_036939695.1). Classification (NCBI taxonomy): domain Eukaryota; phylum Bacillariophyta; class Thalassiosirophyceae; order Thalassiosirales; family Thalassiosiraceae; genus Thalassiosira; species Thalassiosira ordinaria. The sequence goes on from JALLOX010004854.1 coordinate 2,695, forward strand.
TTCGTTGCACTCCGGGATTTTCTTTTAACCAGCCTTAAATATCAAACACACCCAAAATTTCCCTGCTAACTGGGAGCAAACTCCAGGCAGCTTATCTGCCGTCAACTCATGCCCAGCATTCAGGGATCTATAGGCTGCGTAGGGGGTGAAGTGTTGCCAAGCCACTCAGCCCACATGCCAAGTTTCACGTGTCAGTGCTCAGATTGATCCTTCTCACAAAGAAACCAATGCTTCAATTGGACCACATCAACTTTACATGGACCTGCACCCCCACCTAGTTTGGCTGCACTTTTGGCAACCTGACCCTCAAAGGCATAAAGTTGCATGGTCTCACTCCTCCAAATCTTCATATTCATCAAAATGTTCTTTGGGTTGAATTGTTGGCTTAGGGTGTTTATCACACAGCACATCAATGACTGCATGATTGGTTTTTGGGTCAATGACATCCGGTTGAAACAATCCTCCCTTGTCTCGATTGCAAATCATGCGCACTGCCGCCTTCATGCAACCTCCCATCGCCATGTACAGCCGTATGCTGTACCACCGACTCAATTGTAAAATGTCTATTGTGTAAGCCATGCCATGCCACCCACCAATTTGTGAGTTTTTCTCCATCTCCTTCACCTGGGCACATTACTACCATATCTTCGAAGCCTCCAGCCTGGGCCAGATCAAAGGTTTCATCTCACTATACAAGTTGAGCTCATGTACCTTACATAGAATACAAGGCGCAAAGATTAAAGCCTTCGCTGAATTGCAATGCCTCTCATGGACACCACTCCAGAGCTGAGTCTGGATTTCCAAGAAGGTGTGGGTATACTTGTCCTGTGGGAGATCATAAAGTGGTAAGTTGCATGCCAAAACCCGGTGGTGCAAATGCTACCCCTTTTTGTCCTCAGCAATTCCAATGCCTCCATCATAATGTGTCCACTCATTCTGGTGGATGGTATCGCCAAAGACACTCATCAACTTCCTAGCAGCATCAGAGAGTGCCTGAAATTGTAGATTTGCCTCCCTCAGCCCCGCCTCTGTGCTGAACATTTCACCGGCACCTCATCCTCAGTGGCACCATCTCCCCTCCTCTCCACAGCCACATACACGTAGTTTGGAAGGAGACGACAAGCATTTGGTGCAAATTATTTGCAGCAAACAGTGGATCATTTGTTTAATGGATGCAAGCAAAGCTTGGCTGTTATGAGTGCTGCTGCTGCTGCTGCTGCTGTTGTTAGCAGCATGGTGACATGTTCTGGATATAAATGCTGCTGCCTAGAAAATAGTTGTGTGCTAAGGGACGTCTTTTTCGAGGGTTGTCCTTTTAGAAGTAGGCTCAACACAATTTATTGATCTCATTCTCTCTATTGTGTGTCTCTTTCCATATTAGGACTATCGACAATAGTATCCTCTAGGTGTTGTAAAATAGGTTTGTAACTGGGGTGTCTGAAAACGACTTGAGCAGCAAAGAACGCTCAATAATGGATACAATGAAAGTGCCACATCTCACTTAGAAATGTTCATATTTTCCCAGAAAAGTATTCGGACAGAAATGGGTTTTCCTTAGGAGAGCTTGTGAAGCTCCATTCTCATTCATTTTGTCACTAAAGATTTCTCCATAGCAATACTCTACCTACTGGTCACTACCATATGAAATCACTGTTCACTTTCTTCAACTTTGTCTCTAAAAACACTCGGATCCCTAACCTATACAATCTTCAATATTCTGCCGCAGAATGTGTGCCCGGACCATCAAGCCTATCGACAGTTTCCACTGTGACGCAGTTGGTTTCGCGCCATGCGTGGAGGGGAATGGTGCCGAGTGGGGTCATGATGCTGGCGGTTTGTGACTGTACGGACGGCCCGGTGCCTACAACATGATGTGGCATTGGCATCCACCATCGAGGCTCAAGTTCTTGCATTAGATATGCATTCACCCCAGTTGCTGTCTCCTTCCTCTCCGGCGGTCTGCATTGTCTGTAGCGACGGTGTCTGTGTTGCGAACACTAGCGACGTCGATATTGTGAAAACAAGGGTAGTTGTGGCCTATCAGCCATGTGAGCCAGGGAAGAATAGCAAAGGCTTCACAGTGTATGAGCAACATCAACGCTACTTTCAGGCCCGAGGAGACTTCAGATCACCACGCACTATCTTTTATGAACAGCTTGTCACTCAACTCCTACTTTGGAAGCAGGAAGGTAATGAGATTATACTCTGCGGAGACTTCAATGAAAATGTGTACTTTGGGCGAATTGCTCAACGCCTTGGTCAGTCAGACCTGATGATGCGAGAACAAAGCAGGGGTAATACTTCAATTAATTTCATAAATGGGGATGTTGTCACAGGGGATATGTGCAGGGACAACAATAAAGGGGACGTTCCACACTGGGAAATACCTGCCTCCAACCTTTATTACTGGCACGCGCCCCATTGATGCCGTCTTTGCCACAACTGGTATCGAAGTGACCAATGCTACTATCTTGGGCAAGTATGGAGGGGTAGGAGACCATAGATGTTTCATTATCGACTTCACTTCGAGATCTGTCTTTGGGTCAATCTTTCCACGAGTCCTTCCTGCTGCTGGAAGAAAGCTTAACTGTGATTATGAGAGGGTAGTCGATGCATACAATACAGTACTCAAACAACTCTGCAGCCGGCATGGAATGTACAAGAAACTCAATAAGCTGACTCGACTTGCAGACGTCATGGCGCCAGAGGAATTCCAGCTCAGACTGAACAAGTGGGATGATGAATTGACTGAATATATGAAGTCAGCTGAGAGCAAGTGCAGAAAATTCAAGCACACTTCTATTGAATGGAGTCCTCTGGTCGGTGTCTGGCTTCGAAGAAAACGACTGCTCTGGAGGATTGGGAGATATCTAGATGGCAAAGTGCCTGACCCTCGCAACTTGATCCGTGACTGCACCAAACGTGGACTGGTGTTAGATGAGATTACCCCAGAAGTGCTGAAAATGGAGGTCTTTATATGCAACAAGGAGCTTGGTGACCTCAAAACCAAAGCTCCAGCCATGCGCCAGCAACATCTGCGGGATAGACTCTCCAAAGCAATCGCAGCTGAGAATGAGCATGCAGCTGCAGAGATTAGAAGGATTATTCATCGTGAAGAGAGTAGAAAGAAGTGGGGAAGAATTGGTAGGTCTACAAAGAAGTCCCAGGGCGGGGCAGTTTACTCAGTTAGGGTGGAGGAGAATGGACTGGACCAGGAGTATGATACGCAGGGAGGTATCTTTACGCATGTCAGTAAACACTTGTCTGAGAGATTCAGGCTTGCTTTTCGTGCTAAAAGCTACTCAGGGCAACTCTTTGATGATGTCGGCTTCCTTGGCGATACAGCTGCTGCCCAAGCTATATTGGAGGGTACTTATGTTTATCCGGAGGATACAGATCCTGCTACCAAACTTTTGTTTGAGGAGGCGTCTCGAATCTACAAGAGCATGTCCACAGAACAGGTGGCGACCTATGTCACAGCTGAGGATTTTCAGTACTACTGGCAACGAGCCAATGAGAGAATCTCATCCTCCTACTCCGGACTACACTTCGGCCACTATAAAGCAGCCTCATTTGATCCTCGGCTCTCCAAATTGCATGCAGACAAACTCAGCTTATGTGCTCGTACTGGAGTCCCATTGGCGAGATGGGGGCGTGGCTTGACAGTCTTGCTGGAGAAGATAGCAGGGAACAATTACGTCCACAGACTGAGGGCTATCTGTCTATTCGAGGCTGACTTTAACTGGTGGAATAAGCTCATCTTCGCAAGGCGAATGATGCAGCAGGCAGGGGACAACAATGCTATACCTGATGAGCTCTTTGCCAAGCGGGGAAGCAAATGTATTGATGATGTTATGTGCAAAACTTTTTTTGCTGACATCTCAAAAACAATGCATCATCCTGCCTCGATTGGTGGCTGTGATCTGGATCAATGTTATGATAGCACTGCTCATCCTCCCACTAGTCTGGGGCTTCAGGCATGGGGTATTCCTAAGACAGCAGTTCGAGTTATGCTGAAGTCATTCAGCACTATGCAATTCTGCCTGCGCACAGGGTTTGGCGAATCAGATGAGTTTTTTGGAGGGTCCGAAGACAATCCCATTGGTGGGTATGGGCAGGGCTCAGGGGCAGCTCCACCAGCCTTCTCCTGTCTCAGTACGCTCTTGATCAATACGTACAAAAGGATGGGGAATGGGGCAAAGCTGACCTCCAGCTATGCTGCTAGGATGTTTCTCCTGGCTGCAGCAATGTACGTGGACGATACGGATCTGCTACATATGGCTGATTCCCCTCACAGTTCGGACGAGGAGTTGATTGAAACTGTTCAACAGGCCACTGATGACTTTGCACGAGTTGCTCAAGCTACTGGGGGTGCCATGAAGCCCACCAAATGCAATGTCTACTTCATGACATACAAGCCAGTGAGAGGAAAGATGAGACTGCAGAAGAGGAGTGAACTGCCAGAGCCCTCGGCTATGATCGAAGTGAAACGCAAAGACAACACAATAGTTTGGGAACCCAGCCACATTTCCATCCCACAAGACGATGGCAGCAGGGCTCCAATTCCAACCATTGATGTATCTACAGCCACAGAGATGTTGGGCGTCTTCTTTGCTCCAGTTGGAAACGGCATACCTCATATTGATGCCATGAGAGCAAAAGGGTTAGAGTGGGCTGACAGACTTCAAACTAGACCACTTCCTGGTCGTGACGTATGGGATAGTTTCTTCCACCAACTGTACCCTGGTATGTCATATGGACTAGCCAGTGCTGTCCTGTCTCCAAAAAAGCTGGATGAGATGATGCAAGCCTTGTATTACAAAATTCTTCCTCTCCTCGGTGTTAATAGATGTATTACGAAGGAGTGGAGAATGCTTCTGGAGAAGTTTCAGGGCCTTGGGCTACCAAACTTTGTCGTTGACTGCTTGGCTCAGAAAATATACTTTCTGCTAAGTAACTGGGGCTTTGAGTGTGCGGCTGGGGAAATGATGAGGCATGCCTATGAGGCATTCTTAGTGGAGGTTGGGCTCTATGGGAATATTCTCTCACATGACTACCGAGACTTTCAGTGCCTGGCTACCAATGGAACGTGGTTTAAGAACCTGTGGGAGTTTACCTCTCATTTGGGCGTGGCCATTGACTTTGGTTCGGAGCTACAATTTGCTCCTGTGCGTGAGGGTGATCAATCTATCATGAGCATGTTTGCTGCTGCTGGTTTCTCGGGGATCATTGCAGAGAGGTTGAACAGAGTAAGACACGCGAAGGGCGTGGTCCATATCTCGGATGGAGTCAGCTGTGATGGCAAGACTCTTGAGCCTAGCTTTCTGGATGACTCCCCTGGTGATTCGGCTGGTCATAAATTTCCACACCAGGGGCCAACGAGATCTGACTATCTGTTGTGGGACGCATGTGTGCGTGCCCTCGTCACGCCTGCCCTGCAGTTGAGAGATTCTCTTGGCCCATTCCTTCGAGAAGGCCATATCCGACGTCGATGGCGTCTCTCTTTAGATGAGACTATGCTCTACTTCATGAACTCTGAAGGCCCCATCGAGACATATGAAATCTTTGGTCGGCAGGCTGTCCCTTATCCCACTAGATATGGGCAGAGATATGGCTGGAGAGAGACTTGTGAGGGTCTGCCTCCGCCTGGCAAATATGCTAGTGTTAGGATGGTAGATGACAGCACAGTGGCTCTCCATTCCACTGCAGATCTTCCACCAACAGTTCCTCTCAACACCAACTTCTGGGAAGTCCTCAAGTCATATGAGAATCAATCACTGTGGAGATACTTCCACTGTGATGGAGATGGCAAATGGATCCACCAGGGCCTTCTTTTGGGATCCCTGGTGATAGTACATGATGGTTCATTTATGCCAGAGCTGGACAAGACGGTCTGTTCAGCAGGCTTTATGATATACTGTGTGAATACTGGATACAGGGCAAAGGGCTCTGTAGTGGAAAAAACACCAGATGCTGACAATTATCGTGGTGAACTCTTAGGGGGCATGATGGTCCAGCTTGTTCTCAAGGCTGCATCACAGCAACGCCACTCCTGCTATGCTCCTGTTCGGATTGACTGCGACAACCAGGGTGTAGTCAAGCATGGCAACGCTCCCAACCAGCCCCTGAAGGAGAAACAGCCCCAGGCTGATATCATACGTGTTGTCAAAGGCTTGATTCATGACTCTCCGCTAGAGATTCATTACGAATGGGTAGCATCTCATCAGGATGACAAAAAGTCATGGTCACGACTGAGTCTTCGGGAAAAGATGAATGTCATAGTTGATAGGCTGGCTAAGCTGGCCTTGCTTGCTGGTATTTCTGAGCAAGAATATATCTCCAGTTATTTTCCTTTTGAAAAGCTGCGAGTTACATTGGCAGCAGGGAAACTTACTGGCTCACCTCGCCAAGCCATTAGTGATCAGTGGGGGGCCTCCACTGCTCGTGAGTTTTACCATGATCAGAAATTGATTCATCGAGATGATTTTGATTTAGTTTACTGGGATGGAGTGGACAGAGCAATGCAATCATATCCCAAAGAATTTCGCAAGTTTGTTACCAAGCACGTGTCCAAGTTTTGTGGGACGAACAGGCAGTTACATCATATTACGTCTCGTAATCCAAAAGTGGAGACTGTAGCCAACGTGTGCCCCAGTTGTGGCCAAGATGATGAACCATCCTCTCATATCACGAGGTGCTCTGATCCTGGTCGGGTGAGTATGTTTAGGCACTCTACACGTGAGATAGTGGAGTGGATGGAGAATTCAGGGGTCAGCAATGCCCTGGTCAGGTGTGTGGAGTCATATCTGGTTGCCCAAGGCACTTCTCCAATGCAGGATTGCATTTCGTCTGCGGTGCCACCCTTGCTGCAACAATTAGCCGCAGCACAAGATCGTTTAGGGTGGGACAACTTTGTGGCTGGGAGACTGCCAAAGCTATTCCTGGTGATTGTGACAGACGAATTCCGCTCTGGACGGAGGAGGAAGTCTCCTGCAAATTGGTGCAGGGACTTGAGCGTGAAACTGCTGTCTCTCACTCACAAACAATGGCTTTTTAGAAACTCTCACGTACACTACAAAAAACTGGATGGGCTGACTACCAAACAACACGATGAAATATTTGATAAGGTGCGCGAACTGATGTATACTGATCCTGCTGAGCTGCTGGAGCAACATAAATATCTTTTGGAGGACGACTTTGGACAATTAGGGGAGGGATCCTCTGGTGCTCGAATGCAGTGGATCGAGTCTATGGAGTCTGCATTGAAGGCTGCAGCATTTGTACAATCTGGCCGACCCTGTCGAGGGAATCCTGGTGTTTTGATTCCTGCCTCTGCATACAATGATGTTGTGCTCCCGAGTGATGCTGCTGGTGACCAAACAATTCGCCGTGTGCGTCACAAACGAGGAGTGTAAATATTTACTTGGTCTGGTTTGACCGATTGCTTCCATGATGGAAATGCCTATCATGTGTGCAGAAAAATGATATGGTCTGGCCCTGTTGCTAGTGCTCTGCCTCCTGGCGGATAAGAAAGACTCGTTCTACCCTTTCCAACTCATTAGAAATATAGTATCATAGTCTGGGTAACT
>JALLOX010005163.1:0-12016 GCA_036939695.1 Thalassiosira ordinaria
ACCCCACCCCAGGACAGTGAATCTAATGGAAGTATTGCTGATGCTCAGCAAGCACTGGATGAGTCTAACAGTGCAAGTGCAATCAGCGCTGCCTTTGTTGTAGCTCTACTTGGTGCTGCGATCCAAGTTGCCCTCTAAGTATGTCACGGGTAGAGTGACAATTTGACTTCTTGTTCGGCGTTATTATTAGCAGATTAGTAGAAAAATTTAGAGTACAAAGCTAAGATATTACTTCTGTGGCTTCATTTTCAGAGTGCAATTTTTCTCAACCAATCAAATCATAGAAAGTAGTGCTTTGCCCATGTTTAGATACCAACAATACACAATTATTCAGCAATATGAACTGAAAAAATGGGTCATATTGCTGCTTTTGATTCTGATGTAACAATACTACACCATATGTCACTACTTCGAAGGTGACCGAGTAGGGGGGCCTGTCACATCCACTAGAGGAGGATAGTATTTATTCAAACCCGAGCCGAAGGGGTTAACGCAGCCATCATCGCCACAGACAGCCCTTTCCTCATCGCTGACATAATCATCCCTCGTGCACTTGTAATACTTCAGTGGTTCCTGTGTTGGACGAGCAACACTGCCCTCAGCATTGTGGACGCTAGTTCGGCGGCAGTTCTCGTCTATGTGCGTGAAGAGTACATGTTTCAATTGTGCAAGTTGTTGTGTTGAGATGGGCGTGGGGACATCCATGATTTTCCAATCTACCGAGTCACTTGTGCAGGGTGGTTCTGTGAAACTGTCACGGGGCGTTTCCAATGTGTAGAGATCATTGAGTTCAAGGTGTGGCAGATGCAAATAACTGAGCAAATCAAATAAATAACTCACGAACCACTGTATCCCCAGAAATGTACAGTTTTTTGTACGTCAGGATGGAATGGGTGCCATTTCAGTGCTAGACGGCGTTGGTAGCGTGAAAGACGTAGCCCCCCTTCTCCATCCTGATCACTTTCAAGTATTGTTGTGTTGAATGGTAAGTCTAATTCCTCATCGTCTAGGAGACCGGACTCATCGTAATTGTCATATTCATCCAGCTTTCTCCCGCCGCCACCAAAGGCAAAACTGCCAGCTAAGCTGGACGACTGTCTTTGTTTGCATTTTGCCTCATCTTCTTTATATGCAAGAATAAAAGCATCGATTACCTCCTGCATATGTTCGTTCCTGGGGTTATGTTCCGAAGCTTCATATTTTGTTCGTGTAATAGAGACAGATGAGAGATTCAACAATGGGCACTTAATAAAAAAAGTGATGTTGATAGATGTTCTCACCATCAAGGAAAAAGCTAACAGCCACAAACCGCTTCCTTGCAGGGTGATAGGTGAAATACTGCATCTCTCCGTCGAAGGTGTGTCCACAAACGGTGTGCTCCGATGGGAACTTGATCATAGAAGGATAAACCAGGTTAGCACATATTTTCTGACAGTAGCAAATATATCAAATTCAGATCCATAAAACTCTCTTTCTCTCACCTTTATGTCTATATTGGTCATGTCAATGATACCACGTCCATTCGATGAGAAGTCGATTTGGGGTGGATCTGGCTCCTCGCCAGTTCGTGGAGCCATGATGAGACGAAGTTTGTTGGGTAATATTTGCTTGGTGATGAAATGACTGTCCATTTTGTAGTCTCCAGACTGACATTTTAGATGTTCATGATCATAATAATGAAAAAGTACGGTTGGGATTGAGTTACTGACTAAGCAAATATATCAAACTCATATCTTTGCCATACATGTTCTCTCACCTTGGGTCTCATCTCATGAGTCTCAGTACAGCTATCCCTCGGGGCCCTACATACGTCAATTGGACTCTGCTTCTTATCACTCCCACAATCATTTGTCACCTCGTCCTCCAAATCAAAGGTATGCCAAAAGTATCCCGGATCTTCCTTTTCTATTCTCTTAATGTTCTTCCATCGGGATGGTCCGTAAGAGGAGGAGGGGTCATAGTTAAAGTATCCGGATTTGGGATTTCGTGGCACGGCTGCTATGGAGTATGTTGGTGCCATTGTGGGCTCCCTCGTTGGTTTGGGGGTAGGTGAAAATGTAGGAGCTATACTTTCGGTGGGTGCTGTGGATGGAGTTTCGGTCGGATGACTGCTGGGAACCGTACTTGGCATGGCTGAAGGAGTGGCAGATGGAGCAGAGGAAGGTTCACTCGTAATTCGAAAGGGATCAACCTCCTCAAACAGTGTTGTGGCAGAGCCGTGCATTTCGATTTCTATGTGCTTTGCCATCATGTGACTCATTGCGTTGGTATTGCTGGTCAACACAGATGCATCATCTTTCGTCTTATTCCGTGGTGGTGATACACGAGGCATGCCATCATTCAGTAATGTTGCTTGATCGATGACGTCCATCCAATTTCTAGAAGATGAGCGTCTGAGATATTGAAGAAGGCATAGTAGTAACAAATGCCTCGACTGCGGCAGTGCCATTGTTTTTTTCTTTTTCCAGTGTATCAATTATATCTGGGCGCAAATCAGGTAGGTTAGAATTCAAAGGCAGAGCTGTGATAAGTTGCAGGCTGAGTTAGCTATCAAAAGTTTACAATACACCAATGATTGAGATGTTAGAGGATTGATGTCGAGCGAGAGGCACATGTACGAATTGTTGCATCATCACTTTATCGGACCGGTTTCACTATCACTATGCAGCGTTGACGAATAATTCATTTCTTCCTTGCAGCGCCTTTGTACAAAGTTTTGATAAAAAGTCAGCGCCGTTGATGAATAATTCAACACACAATAATACTAACTGAGTTGATATTCATAATCATAATCATAAGATGTGTGAAGATGTGGCTATTATTTTGTCACCATCGTGCGTTGGCATCAAATTTTGATATCAACCACGTATGTAGGAATTGGTATCAGTAGATTAATTTTAGATGTTACGTGTGTAGGACTCAGTAATACTAAATTTCCGTGGACCAAAATTTCCCTCCGCGATCTTTCACTTCCACCCTCTTGCCACTCTGCGCGCATTGCCGGCCCAAAACTGATCATATCTCTTGAACAGATTTGGTCAACTCCCCATGCCCCTGCCCAAAAATCGCATTGCCATGGCCCAAATATTGCAATTGAGCCGTTGATGACCTTGAACAGATTGGTAGATGTGGGATTCGAAATATTGAGGGCAATAATCAGCAGTAGCAATGAGCACAACAATGTACAACAACAGCAAGAAAAATGGGAAGCGAAAGCTGTCTCACAGCATTGCTTCTTTTGTTGAGTCGGAGTTGGTCTCATAATTTTGCGGTTGTTGATTTCCCGGTACCTCGATGAATGCATAGATGTTGGATCAATCCATGCAGCATTGTCACACCAATCTGTTCAAAAGTTCACATCAAAATTGAGGCTAAGCGGGAGCATAAATTCTTGGAGTCTCTCTGATTCGTTCTCGTTTTTGTCAACAGGGAAAATTCATTCCTGCCTCATCCTCTCAATACACCCACATATTCTCATTTCAACCCTTCCTTCAATATCAATATCATCAATCATGCCTCGTCCGACGAGTATGCGTGGCATGCCGCCGCTGCCCCCTCCACACAACCCGCCAATGACAGACCATCACTACGCCGATTCCTACAACGAGGGAGTGTCCTACAACGGCAGCACTGAATCATCTTATAATTCATACAATAGCAGAATGCCACCGATGTCATCATCAAGAGCCACGTCCTCACGAGGAGGGCTTCCCCATGCCAGTTATAGGGAGAGACCGCATCATGGCTACCATCATCCTTATGCGAGGCCTGGCGCCACTCCTTATGGCGAAACAACATCTCATCACTCGGCGCAGCCGCCGCCTTATGGTTACGACTACTATGGCGAAAAATCATACATGTATGGACAGCAGCGACCTCAGCCAGGAGGTCCCCATCAAGTCGACCCCTCGCCGCGTGAGGAAGATGAACCAGGCATGAGCATGGCCCATCAGCACCAGCATCCGCACTACCAGACACATCATATGCATCATCAGCCTCAGCCGCAGTTTCAACGCCATCCTGCACAAGATCAGCAGCATAATGAACCACAAGATGTGCACAGTAATCAAACACCGGCAAAGAAGGAGGTCAAGAAGCCACCACGTCCCTACACGGAGTATAACATCTTCTTCCAGCTCGAGCGAGAACGTATCCTGGGCGAGTTGGAGGAAGAGCAGAGAAAGAAAAAGGCTGGTGGCGATGAAGGTGATGGCAAAGACGCCAAGGATAATGACAAGGTAGAAACATCCAAAGACTCCAAGGACACGGATGACAAAGAGGTCAAGAAGGAAGCCAATGAAGNATGACAAGGTAGAAACATCCAAAGACTCCAAGGACACGGATGACAAAGAGGTCAAGAAGGAAGCCAATGAAGCCAGTGGCAGCTCATCGCCCAAGGAAGAACCCTCCGAGCCTGCCAAGTACACCACGCCAACTTCTCCAGGAGTCATCCTTAATCGTCCATCCGACACGAACGATGTCCTGCCCCGCCCAGCGCGGTTTGCCCATTTGCAACTGGCACCTCTATGGTACGATTCCACGCACCGCTTGGCCCAAAGCAAGTTGAACAAGTCTCGTCGTAAACATCGCAAGACTCACGGTCTCGTAGGATTCTTGGATCTCACCAGAAGGATTGCCAAGGCATGGAGTGAGGTCGATCCTGAAACGAAAGGGTACTGTAAGAAGGTGGCCGATAGGCAGTTGAAGATTTACAAGGAAGAGTTGAAGTTGATGAAGAAAAAGCAAACTTTGTTGGATAGCAGTGCTGGCAGTAGTGGAGCAATGGCGGTAGCCGGCCTGGGTAGCATGGGCGGAAATGCTGCCGAGAAGGAGGCGCAAAGTCAGGTGCAGCAGCAGATGATACTCCGAATGAAAGAGTCCGCCAATTGCGCCGCTGCCAATGCCAATACAAGTGCCAATGCTACTGCAAGTGGTGGCGCAGCTGCTAGTATGCCTCATCCTCCAAGCTCTGCTCCTCCCGGTTATCCGGGAATGAGAGGAGGCAATCCTCGGGAAGGCTTGCCAGGCATGCCTCCTCCGCCACCACCACCTCCGTCAGGGCCTGGACAGAGTCCTCATCCGAGCTCTCACCCTGGTCCGCACCCAGGCTCAGCACATCATGGGTACAACAAGTATTGGCAGCATCAACAGTACTCTCAACAGCAAGGAGGGCAGTACAGCCAAGCACCAACGCCACATTCACACTATCGTCCTCCCTCTCACCGTGGTGCTGGCGGTCAGCACAGCCATCCATCAACAAGGCCATACTATCCTCCATCAATTCCGCCACTCACTCCGACAACAGAATATGCTGATGAACGCTCTAGCTACTATGGCGGAGGAGGGATGCTCACCCCACTCGATGAACTGATGCACCGTCGCAAGCTGTACGGATCGCAAAGTGCAGCTCAGCGGGCACAGGCAAGAACATCAAGTCCCAGGAAGAGATCCCCAGGAACTTCAAGGCATCATGTTGGAGGCAGAGACCCATCTGCATTCAGCGCAGGAAAGGGGCCTAAGTTCAAGGATTCTGAGGAGAATCTGAAGCCAAGTAGTGGCGGTGACAAGTCTTTCCTGTCGCCACCTGACAATGAGGATCTCTCACCCAATGATGCCTACCACAAGACATCCACCGCTGCCATCACTCCATCACCTTCACGACGACACGCAGGCATGCTCCAAAGCCCATCATCTGCGGGCATGTCTCCTCCTTCGGCCGAAGCAGAGACTCCCACTGCTGCAGGATCTGCCAAGACACTTGATGGATCTACTCCTAGTGCACCAATTGGCACGCCCATGGCCGGTTCAATGACGCCAAGCCAGCTTCCCATGAAGAAACGAAGAAAGCAGCTCGAGCGCGAGCAGAGCGCAGGTATGGACACTCTGGCCGAGGCTGCTGCTGGTGCTGCCAGCAAGGATGCTGCCATGACTCCTGGAAGCCACGCCATGGGTGGCAAGCCAAGTGATGAGTCCACGCCTTCTTCAGGAAACTCAGGCTCGTCCCCACTATTCTCACTATCGCCTTCGGGTGTGATGACACCTCGCGGCCCAGATGCATCACCGCACTTCAACTTTGGAGCCTCGCCACTATCGGGTGGCTCATACCGCAAGGCTTTGGTAGGGCCATACCTTAACGATGACAATTCATCCTTTCCGTACATTGACTGGGGTTCTCCTCACGAGGGGGGCAGTCCTCACGATGCAAGTGGGAGCAGCGGCAAGGGAAGCCATGGTAGCTCTCCCCAAGATGCTCAAAATGGTGGTATAAGTCACAGGTCCACAGTACCGCCTCATCTAGGCGTGCCAGGCTCATATGGGCATCCTGGCCACCACCAACCTCCGCCACCAAGCTCTCATCCTAGCTCACATTATCCTCATCACCCGGGAGGCCACCCTGGTCATCATCCGAGCTCACGGTATCCTCCAGGCTCACAGTACCCTCCATCACCATACCTCGGCCCAGCCCATGCTATTGATGACTTTGCTGATCAGGACGTGTTGGATCTGGATGAGGAAGAGATGCAACTGTTGTGGAGAAAGCTCGCCACACATGCTAAGCGGAAGAGGATGAGGGAACGCGATGCAGCCGCGCAGTGGATGTATCATTATGGCCCGCCAGGCCCTGGAGGTGGTCCTCCAGCGTCCCCTGGAGCATTTGGCCAGAGTGGAAGCATGAAGATGGCACACTCATTCTCAAGTCCAATGGAGAGGCCTGAACTAGCTTCTAGGGGAGCAAGTTCTGGTAGTGCCGTTGTTATGAAAAATACCTCTTCTCCAAGTAGTAATGAAGGAAATAAGGAGGATATGGAGAAGAAGAAGGACTTGACGTTGAAGGATGACTAGAAGCAGAGGTCCAACTAGAGATGCTACCTCTTTTGAAGTTCTCCTCTGGCAAGCACAAGCATCCCATGAATGATGATTGTTGTAAGCTTACTATGAGAGAGTTTCTCAAATGTTTACCACCCATGCACAAACAAACAAAATGCCTATATGTCATACCGATTACCAATACAATATCTATAACATTTGAATAAAGAGATAACTGCATGCCGTACAATTTAATGCTGAAGATATTTTCAACGTGCAATTACTTGTGAATGTGATTCATTTGCATGGTCATCTTGCTTGTTCTTCTCATTCTACTACAATTTGTGCACCTTTCTCTCTACCTGTCATGATCGTACATCGGCATGGTGCTGAGAAAACATCAGCATGGGAGCCACTTCAATTGCTGCCTTCAACTGCAACTAAGAGCGCAATTTACTTTGTATTATCATAGTACGAGTTTAAAGGCTCGGCGTTCATTAGACATTGTTAACTAACACACGAACACTTTCGACTTGAACACTATTAACGGCACTGGTCCGAGTGCTTGTAACGTGTATTTACCAATCTCGTGTGTACTTTCACTACTCCTTGAGGAAGATTGGAACTTCAGTGGAAGTTGGTACAGCTGAGTGCCAAAACAATCAGATCACGTCATCGTAGGTGTCATGGAAAGACGTGGATTCGCAATGAAGATGATAGATGACTGAAACGTCTATCAACGTGGAATTGGCCTGCTGATCCGCTGAAGACAACCATGTTCTTCGCAAGAAGACAACTGATCTACATGCATTCTCACATGTGGCGTGGTGTTGCCATAATTTTCATTTCGTTCCAACCTTCACTCTGTTTGTGCATCCTCTTTGCTACATTGGCTTCGCTTCCTCCACCTCCTACCTCTATCGCCTACCATGTTTGGCAACACATTTCAAGACCCTTCCCCATTTGGTTCTCCGTGGCATGTGCAACAGCAGCAGCAGCAGCAGCAGCAGCAGCAGGAGAAGAAGGAGGAGAAGAAGGAGAAGGAGGAGAAGAAGGAGAAGAAGGAGAAGAAGGAGAAGAAGGAGAAGAAGGAGAAGAATGGTCGTACTCTTCAGACGCTCAAGAACGCTAATGCCAACCCCCAGTATGGCCCTGAGAATATGAACAACAACATCACGATGGTGGCAGCTGCTATCGCCGATCTTGAACGTAGTGACCTTCGAGACTATCTCTTGTTCGTCATGGCACAATTGAAAGTGCCGGGCATCGACGCCATTATGGAACTAGTCGATCTTACGGCTCATGCAAAGCCGGCCGCCGCTAGCAGGCATTCGCTCGCAGCTCTCGTCGGCCTAGGCTGCAATGAAACAAATGAAGGCATTGTCATGAGAGTAGCCAAGGCCGCGACAGATCTTCGAAAGCTCGAAGCTCGGTCCCGCAAGGCAACTCTTGGCTCTTCCAGCAAGGCATCTTACAAAGGGAGCTCCCTTCTCAAGAAAGGTCCTGGCAGCAACAAGAAAGGGTGCCGCCTATCTCGAGCACCATGAATACATAGGAGAACAGTATCATTGTCAACTCATCTCAAGAGAAATACTTGTCCTCTGTCGTCTCTCTGAGCAGGCAGCTCTAGAGGGTGGTCCTGCGGATGGAGGAGAAAGGTGAGTGAATCAAATTCAATTGCTACACATACCGATTACTACGCAAATTGTATCCCAAACATCTTCACACTTCCCAGCCAATCCTCTTCCTTCATACAGCCTCTTGATTCACAACTTCATTATCACTATCCTCATTCATATTCACACCTCCCGGAATAGTGTCTCCAATATCAGCTCCCAGATCATTTCCCTCATTCACATTCACACCTTCGAGACTAGTCTCATCCTCTCCTACATCATTATCTCCTTCACTGTTAACTCCATTCCTTGCGGCCTTCTTTGCTGCACGGCTAGCCTCTAAAGCCTCACCTCTACGCAAGTGATCTTCGTTCAAGTCTTCATGGGTATACCAAGCTTCAAAACAGTTCAGATCAAAATCATCATGTTTTTTCCTGCAAAGAGCAATATTGCAGGTGGAACATTGGAACTGCACCTTGCGGGTGGCACCATCCTTTGAGCTGCACATAGCACATGACAGCTGTCCTGTTTTGTTGCTCTCCGTCACTGGAATTCTGACTGGGAGGTGCTTAACAATGTGGCTGTTGTGAAGGCGTATCTTCTTGAGCTCGGCATTTTCGTTGAACTTCTTGGCCTTCTTCCGTGACACTGGCCAACTGTTGTTTGATTCCATTTCATGAATCCTAGCAAGGACTGCTTGATCGTCTTCTGAAGGCTGCACAGCGGCAGCTGCATCATTCCTTGGCCTTGGACGACCAGGGGATCAAAAGAATGAGCGAATATCTTGGGTCAGGAGAAGATGGCGTTCTACTTCAAATTCGATTGATAGGTCGTATACAAAATCCTCCAGTGTCAACTTTTTGGCTTCCTTCCGTATCTGCGCTGTTGATGGAGGCTTCTGGTGTTTCTTTCTGAACTCATCCCTGAATGGCTTCACTAGAGTCCGCCCCTGTTCGAACTTCCAAGTGTTTGCAACAATTCCATCAAACATTCGTAAGACATATTTCCCTTCCGGGGAAAGCGCAATCTCAAAGCAGATTCTTTTGTAATTCTGAGTGCATTTGTCTAACCCCCACTTGCCTTTGTTATAATCGTAATTGACAGATACCTTCAGCGAACCGATCAGAAAGAATGGACCGTCCCTGCCAATCCTCTCATGCAAAGAAGACCAAATCTTGAATTGGGATGCCATAACCTTCCTCTGTTTTGGAGTAACCCAATCAGGGAAGTCGGAGTCTTCCAAGTAGCCCTTCTCTATCGCTTCGCTATTGTGTATCCATTCAAGAAGAGGTTTTGCCAGTCGGAGAAGTGTCCTTGAGTAGTGTTTGATTTGATCAGCAGCAAATTCAACAAATACAGTCTGAACAACAGATCCTTGACCCTCTTCCACCTTGGCAGTTACAAATGCACCCCATGATAATCCTGTGACAAAAGCCTGATGGATAACCTGCTTCCTGTTACAAGAAGGTACACATTTTTTGAATACTTCATCATTGTACTTGCATACGACCATCTGTCCGTTGTCATCAACACTCTTTCCTTGCTCTTTTGCCCAATCACGAGCGTGTTCAGCCATGGCAATAGTATTTGGCTTAACTCTTGTCTTAATTTCAACACAGACAAGTTCCCGATTGTTGCTGTTGCTTCCGGGTTTATTAACCCACGCCAGACCATCGGGCGATACTCCAACGATAGGTGACTCCTTCCAGCGCAACATTCCAACTTCGTAAAAATTGAGAACACAATCCATGGATGCAAAATGTTGAGCTATTGGTGCTTCATTCTTGGTACCCGTGGCCATGTCATTCGTCTGAGATGACCCGTGCCTTCCGCACCACGAATCAATGCACTCGTCAAGCAATTTTTGGAGCAGAGGATTCAGTGTGTTCTGGGGAACATTTTCATGGGCGAATGAGTCATCAAGAGCACTGTCATCATCTAATGCATCAATACACTCGTCTTCCTCATCGTTGGTATCACCATCTTCGCCTTGCTCATCATCATCGGCAAAGTCTTCGAATAGCATGCTATCACTGAGATGCTTTGCGAGCTTAATAGATTTACTGTGCACCTTTCCGGCACCGGTCCCAGTCAATGTATTCTTTTTTCCTCGAACCAATCCAAAGTTTTCTGTTCAAGGGTGGCCGCCACGCATTGTTGACTTAGTATTGTTTCTGCTTCCTGCCGGTCTTTGTCTGCCTTTGTGTTTGAAAAGATGTGCGCAGGTGTGATGACAACCCCTGCTTTTGGAGCAACAACAAAGTCAGTATACTTGGTGCGGGCTTCATCCCCGGTGCAGAGAAAGAGTAGATCCTTTGATTCGGCCTTCTTGTCGTGAATACATCTCGAACAGCAAATGCGGTGAACTTGTTGACAATCTTCCCATCTTCGCGAGTAACGTCTTTGGTTGCAACTCGAAAGTCGGCACCTAGAGATAGGCGTCAGAGTCAATGACCCATTGCTTGTCACCGAAAACATCAGTACATTCCTTTAACTTAGCTTGATGAAGTAGATTCTTTCCTGTTGCCGGATCTTTCTTGGCAGTAGTAGCATTTCCCTCAAACACTTGAAAATGCTTTCTTGATCTGTTCTTCTCCATCCATTTGTCGTAGACTTCTCTGGGAAAAAACGGATTCCTTGCTGCTGAGTTATTGATTGCAGTGACGCCAAAGGCATCCAAGGACTTATGACCAACCATCTCCTCACTTGTATAGCCACGGTCCGTAGAGAATCTTGCTCGTTTGGCTCTGTTTGTGGCTGGAGGAGCAGTACTCAACAACTCTTGCACGTTGTTCTTCTGAGATCCGCCGGGTACTTGCATGCGCAAACCAAGTAGCATGCATATCATCGAATCTGCCATGGCGTCAGCAATAGGTCCATTCTTTCCTGCCTTCTGATCGGAGAAGACTTTTCCATCATATCCTTTGGCATTGGTACCTTCCATTTCATCATCGAGCACCATCGAACCATTTTTTGTGTTAAACAAAATAGAGATGGAGTTCTTGAATATGGCCTTTTCCAATGGGTTCAGGTTACGCAGTACTTTCTGCTGTTGAAGCCAATGGTCACCAAAGTTGTCTCCCGACCTTGAGGATACATCATATCCTCGAATGCAAGTTAGCACATTGTTGAAGCGCTGCTCCTCCATTAATACAAACTTCTGCGTCTCGGATGCAGGTTTCATGTGTACCTCCCATGCTTTGTTTGTTGAAATGCTTGATCGACTGCGAAGCAACTTGTGTACAAAGAATCGGCGCAATTCATAGGTAGACACGGGATCGAGGCCTCGCTTCACCAGTTCTTGTGAGGTGTACTTTGAAATATCTGCAAAAACAGGTGGAAATTGATTCCATTAGCAGGATTGGGATCAAGACCTTCTGCTCGAAGATGGCGAGATAGGCTGTCAGCTGCATGTTTGTATGAGTCTTCTAAACCTGCACGCATGTATCTTTCACCCGTTCGAGTCGCAATCAAGTCGAAGTCAATCGAAGTGATTCCGAGCTAGTTTCCTCGCGATTGAAATCGACCACTGCTAGTAATAAGCCCTGTTACACCAACCCTTCAGGCACACAGCCTACATATCTCCCTAATCG
>JALLOX010005813.1:0-10867 GCA_036939695.1 Thalassiosira ordinaria
ATCATCAGTGTCCATCTCACCTTCCTCCATAAAAATGACGTGAGGTGGCAAAGACTTTTTCGTCACTGTGAATTTACCACTATCCTTGAAAAACTCATTCAGAAGCCTGAAGTCTTGGTTAAGCAAATAAAATAGAGTGACAGTAAGCTCCTCCCGAGTACCAAACCAAAAGTAGTACCGACGAGTTCCAAATGCTTTGGATGGTGATTTGGCCCCCTTAATAGTTGTCCCGCCAGCAGCATGCGACTTGTTCAATGCGGTCCAATAAAATACATTTTCAAACCCTGCGTTGCCCTTCACGTACTTGTGCGCAATCTCTGGAAGTGGCACGGCAGCATCAAACATCTTCTTCCCTTCCTCGTTAATATACTGAACATGCATTCTCCCATCACGTGTGGACTTGAAAAAGTACATTGTTCCATCTTCGCCGAGGTTTTGGCGGAAATGCTTTCCACGGGAAGTGGTGCGGGAAGGGGACTTGGCAAGGGCAATCTTGTGGATGAGCACCATCTCAGTTTCGGCATCATCTGGTGCAGCCTTCTTGGGAGTTTTGAAGGGATCGTGCTTGCTATCCTCGGGCGTTGATTTGACTGGAGACTGGGTAGTATCCTTGACACCGGTGACTGTCCCAAAACTGGCATCAAACTTGAAGCAAGAGAACCCTTGCTTTCTCATCACAGCCTCAAACTTCTTCTTGTGATGACCAGGGCTCAATGCAGGCTCAGGTTTTGCAGGTGTAGTAGAGCTACTTTCACTTGGCTTAGAGGGCATCTGTTGGTCATGAGCTGGAGCTGCTTTCCCCGCATCTTTGCGTTGTTTGGTGCGGTGCACCTTCTTTTTGGAAGGAGCTGACTTTGAGCATGTAGGCTTGGTATGACTCTTCTTCTCGTCCGCAGGGGCTTGCACACTTTCCGAGTTTCCTTGAGATGCAGGATTGGTGTCTTGAACTGGAGCCGGAGCCGGAGGAGGTGGTGCTTCAGCTTTGGAGTTTTTGCTGGCTTTGGAGGAGGATCGAGCCTTTGTCTCCTTCTCTGAGCCACGGGAAGAGCTAGTAGGCTTGCTGCTACGAGGAAAGCACTTTGGCTGGCTCCTCGGGGTGGCATCTCCAGCTGTTGGCTTGGATCCTGCAGTAGCAGGAGCTTGTCCCTCAGCAGCAACCTCACGCCGTTCTGAAGGAAGTGTGAGATTGATCTTTGGCAAGGGATTATTAGGAGTTCGCCTGGGCTTGCTCCACTTGGTAATATTTTCTCCTTTACGTCTCCTCCGGGTGGTATCTCCTCCTGCCGCGGGCTCGGATCCAGCAGTAGCACTAGGATCTTGAACATCAGAGTCACCATGATGGGTGTTGACACAATTCTCTTTCGAGCGAGGGCTGATACGAGACCACAGGCTCTCCAATGGCGAGTGAGGGCTGATACGGGACCACAGGCTCTCCAATGGCGACTTCTTCTGGCCTGCCGTCGAAACCTTCAGGTTTGGCTTCCTGGTAGACTGGCTTGACTGCGTCGGAATTCCTTCAGTCTTTGCGTTGGTAGTGCACCTTGCAGGTGTTTTGGAAGACTGCTTCTCCTCCTTCACCACCTGGGCTGGCTTCTTTTGAGTCTTGTTTGTCAGCTCGAATGCCTTACCAGTAAGAATTGGCACGATACTTTGCTGGCAAAAAGTATGACACAATATGGGCCAAGTGGCAAAATACGCGCCAGAGTTATGCACCCTCAGCACCGTGCCACGCTTGATACTGGCTTCATGCTCCGCATCACTCACCGCAATGATGATACTGTTAGCATCATAATTACGAAGCGACCTCTGGTCATGAATCAAAACAGCCCCACAAAGCTCCAACAGCATCTTGACATCGTCTACAGCGGGCATCCATGATGCTGCCCCTTCCTCGGAAACGTAGACGTGCCAACCCTTTAGTAGGCCACCGTGCTCACGGAAGGTATTTCCGTTTTCAACCATATCCTTCAACGTAATTTGAAGCCTCTCCTCCATTATTTCATCCTCAGTTACGAGATAGTCTTCCTTTGGAAGAAAGACACCTGCCTCAAAAGAATGGTAGAGCCACTCATCTTTCACTAGCCTTCCTGAGATAATAAAAAAGGACATCGCCTTGATTGAACGGCGGAACTTCTCGCCAGTGGCTAAGACGAAGATTGTATCTTTGTCAAAGATGCGTGGGTCATCAATAACAATTGCCCCGAGCGCAACTGCCATCTCAGTCTAGAGGTAATACATTAAGAGGATAATTTTGTGAGCACTAGCAATGAAATAGACAACTACCTAGATATGCGGCTGTCACAACTTACCATCCTTTCTTTTTCCTCATCTTCAAACCCCGACAATGAGATCTTCATTGAAGATACGTTAGGCGCTTTCAGAGGGCCGAAAGCTTTGGTCAAAGCACTGCCGACATTATCGCCACCGGCACGAGTACGAGTGGATCTACGCGAAGGCATTCTAGCTTGATGAAACAAAGAGGGTGCTGACCCCTTTCCTCCCATTGCTAGAGGAGGAGCTCCAAGGAGTAGGGTGGCTGCTAGTTTGTTGAGTTTCATAGTGTGATACCTATTTTGTGGACTCTTTCTGGCGCACCAAGCTGAGATTGCTGTTGTCAGAACTTCAACTGAGGAAATATGATCTTGTTGGCATTGAGGCTTGTGAACTCTGTTGGTAGCAGAGTTGGGTGACGAAAATTTTGACCCGACGAATGCTGCTATGATACTCACAAAAAATTGGGTGATTCGTTTGCATGTCATTGCACTGTTGTTGCCTGCTTGGTGAAGGAGATGTGAGTTGCAAACAGCAGCAGCATGGACGAACTGAAATGAATCAGTCATGGAATGAATCGTTCAGAATCAAACGATACTTGAGGTATCGCACGTAGGAATTCGTATTGATGCCTAGTCCAGCGTGGAGTAAAATAGATTTCAAAGATGTGGATCGCGCCTTTGTGTGTTGGCTAAATATCGAGTCAAAAATTGCCATACTCTTGAAATTTCTCTCATATGAAATCGGAGGCCACACAGATCTGAACGTGCAGCGGCTGAATCACAAATCGGTCCATGCAAGACTCTAACAGTGCCAAGATACCTAGCACAAGCAGGCACATTGTGAGGAAGCACAGATTGCCCTGCCACAGCCAACTACACTTTAGTCTTTCTTCAGCAAAACGAGGAGATAAATAAACTTGCTCTATCTGAACCCGATTCAAACAATGAAGGAGAAGAAAAAGATTTACAACATCCCAGGCAGGACTTGGAGGAAGCGGGACATGCTGAGGAAGACAACACGCCGAGCTCGTCGAGATTGCCAGGCATCAGAAGAGGCAATCCCATCTTCTGGCAATCGCGTCTCCCACGGATTTCTACCGAGTTCATCCGTAGGGGCCTGGATGGTCTTGGTTCTCTTGGGGCTCTTCTTGCTTGCAAAATCACCATTCTTCTTTGACAAAGAATCTGAGCTGGACTACTTTGGTGCAAAGGAGAGCATTTTTGTTGACTTCTACGCGCACAAATATGACAACACGGGATTGCCCTCATTCTCTAACACTCACAACTGGTCATGGCGCTTCAACTGGCTAATGTGGTGCATCAACCTTTCAGTCACCTGGTGTAGTGCATTACTGTATTCAGTTTGCGCAATTCTATCATTTTATCATGTACTGGAATCAGGGGCTCAAGGAAAAGTGAAATACATTCTACCAAAGACGAATTCAAAATCCTCCAAAAAGACTTGGCGAAACATTATTAAAGTCACAAGAAGCAATGGAAGCAGTGTTCGCCTTACACGTTTGGGTCTGAGACTATTCATGATGTATCATGGTTCGAGATACATGCTATCTATTGTGTCTCAATATCAAGTTGGACTTATGTATTGGTTCATCTTTTTTGCAGTCATCCCACTGGTTGATTCTCTTGACACAATGCTGCTCCACTGTGTCTCAAAAGCCATGGGTTTATTGCGTTCCAAAAGCCTGGGTGCAGCAGATCTTCCTGGTTCGATTTTGCATTGCATCTTATCACTTCTGTTGGCCCAATACCTGCTTGTGCTGAGTTCATCTCTATTGAAATTGATCGTTGATGATTGGATCTCATCTATCATATGGCAAGGTCTGGCACTGGAGGATATCGTGGAGGTGGCAAGGGATAATGCAGCTATTTCTGCTGGAGCTTTTGCCGTGATATTGGCAAAGAACATTTTTGCTGCTAGGCTGTCTTGCAACTGTTCTACTACTGACTGCATTATGCAACAGCTCAAGGCAATGGGTTCTACCACTCAATTGGTGACAAAGTCATATGTCACGACCAGCATTGTAGGACTATTTTTTCAGGCTGCTGTCTCCAATATCATTCAAATGATTCTTCCCGGACAAACTCTTCCTTGCGTTAGCAACTACATGAACATGATCATTCAAATTCCGGTGAATATTTTGTCTGGGACTATGGGCTATCTCATTCTCTGTGGGTTTTGTTCATTGTTGGTTGATGCACTTATATTCATCATCAATAAAGCAGCAACAGTGAGCGCGACAATTGCAAGCAAGCTGGAGGAGGCACCACCAAAATCACAGGAGGAGAAGGGGAATGCGTTCCTCAAAGCAGCACAGGCAGAAGTTCAAGTTGAGAAGGTTGATCATTTCTTAGATGACGAGCTTTGCCATGTTTGTAATGAGGAAAGGCATCAGCATCCCCAGGCGAGCGAAAGGCTCCTGGTTCCGGTCCCAGATGAAGTTGTAAATGAAGATGTAACAGCAGCACAGCCAGAAGTTAAAGTCGAGGAGGTTGATCCTGACGAAGACGACGAGCTTTGCAATTTTCGCAATGATTGGAGAAGGCACCAGCATCCCCAGGAGGGTGAAGGGTTCATGGTTCCGGTACCAGATCAAGAGATTGCACATGGAGATGGAACCGTTTCCCCAACGGGATCTCAGAGCTTTGGAGATGAGACATTGCTTATGCAGAAAGTAAAGAGAGGTGGGATGAGATGTAAAACTCGACACTCATCTTCACTCCGACCCAAACATTTCTACTCGACATGCATCTTATTCATTGGTTTTGGTTTGGCATCAGCATCAGGAGATAGCGCTGGGCTTGATCAATCCTTTGATGCCATAGCAGCCACAGCAGTTGCGGCTACTGCAGCAGCTGGAGTAATGGCAGGGGCTGCACTGATTGGCAGGGCAAATACAGATGACGCAGAAGGGCCTATCAGCATTATCACTGTACCAGCCGGCTCACTTGGTATTGTTCCAATTTTTCGTAAGAACCCACGAGGAGCTCTGCTCTGCGAGATTGACACTATCAATAAAAAAAAATGCCCATTCAAAGATCAAGTTGAGGTAGGAGATCTCATAGTATCGGTTGACGGTAAGGCAGTGTCATGTAGGAAAGACTTGATACGTGGAAATGATAAGGAAAGAAAGCTCGGTGTCATCAAAGCAAGCAAAGCAGTCATCCTAGATGGAGTAGTTCTTTTGCCTCCAGAGCAAAATGGCACCTATACAGATGATCAAGTCATGTTGCTTGGGAAACTTTTTGATCGAGCCACCATCCACAAAGCATTCGACAAGGCTGGCTGTCGTCCAAAGCGGTCAACGATCTATAAGCTGCCTAAGGATTTACATGGAAAGCCTTTGTCGCATCAGGAGCAAGAAGACTATGAGGACATGATATTTCATTGGGACAAGTGCATGGATAGCCCATCTCCTAACTTGGCAGGCAGGAGCTCAACGGGTCAGCACTCAGCAAGGCCAGAGCACAATGAGCATAGCAGGCCAGAGCACAATGGGCATAGCAGGACAGAGCAGGGCCAGATCTCAGCGACAGTGCCGCAAGCCCTCAGCGACAGTGCCGCAAGCCATAACTCAGCCAGCGAGAGCCAGAACAAGAGCTCCACGAGCGAGAGGTCAGGGGGACAAAACTCATCAGTCCAGTGCCAGAGCCTCGAGAGCCAGAGCTCAACAGACCAGAATCAAAACTTGCGAGCTAGCGTTTCTCAATCTGGAACTTTACGAGTCGAAGACAATTCGTCCGAGAGCTTTGAAAGTAGGAGCTCCACTGCTGCAGTCATCACACCTACCAATGCTGTTTCAAGTGAAGAGGAAGAAGCTGGCTCGGGTTTCTTTGATAATAACTCTCCAAACGTGGTCCCTGCATGTTCTGATGATGATGAGCATGTTGATACTGTGAATTTAGAGAGAATGGCAAGCAATCTTCTAGAGAAGTTAGTGACAGCAGATGACTCGTTTGTTCCTGGCATCAACCTTCAATCTATTGCTGATATGGTCCTGGGGAAATTGAGTGTGATTCAAGAATCAACCAAACATGGCCCAATAGAGCTCTCGTATAGGGGTGAAGGCGGCAAGGCATGCAAGCATCGTTACATGAAACTGCCAAATAAGGTTGCATGTAAGGCTTCTTCAAGCAATGAATCGAAGCAACATTATGTACGGAGAAAAGCAGCTGCAATGAAACAGTATTTTGGAGAGATTGTTGAACAAAGCACAGAAAACGGCAAGGAAATGGCGGAAGCTGTGATCATCAAGATGGCAAAGGACTACGAATTAGTTGCTTTCAAGCGTAGCTACTTTAGGCTTACACCTGAAGAAGTGGCATTGATCCGAGATTTTGTTGGAACTACAACCAATGGCATGTATAGGTTGAAGTCTACCCTAGAAGCCATCCGACCAGAACTTCGGGGGCTGCTCCTACCGCCTTGTATCAAAGCATTGCTTGCGCGTGTAGATGGAAGTGATAATTTTGAAAACAAAACTGTTGACGTCGAATGTATCATTACCAAAGCCAAAGATGCAAACGTCACGGGAGTGCGGCCGTTTGCATTTATTGTCCGTCCTTGGGAAGTGATTGCACGGATAGTTGAGAAGACCAAAGTGGAAGGCTCTTACAAGCCGAGTCAAACGTGGATGAAAGCTGAGGATAAATGTGTTATTACTATGAATGCCGACAAAGGCAATGACATCAATCTTTCGATAAGGTGTGCTAACAAGGAAGGCGGAAATTCTATGAATGATACTTACTGCATTGCCAGTATTGAAGGTCCTGTTTGTGAGTGTATCGAAACAGAAATGGAGACCATCTTTAACAAAGAGTACCCCATCCAAAGCTTCCTTCAGGGCTTGCTCAATCAGTCCTATTACGTATTTACAATCATGACTCCAAAAGGTCGATGCCAAAGTGTTGTATTTCAACCAACTCCCACGTCAGACAAGGTGTGTGTGTCTAGACCGATCGGAGTTACACTTGTTAATGATTTATCCACGATCCAATCGAATGTGGTGTTCAGTGAAACAGTGTCCGAGAGAGGTGGCCCACCAGAAGTTTCTATCCCAGCATCAGCAGAAGGAATTGTTGCCAAACTTGTGCTGAAAGACGATGACAAAAACGCTGCTGTTGGCGTTCAATTCATGGTAGGCACCGAATCTAAATTTACACATGCATTCCGCACTCCTCTAAGCTTGGATGGTGTGGATTTTGAAAGTATAAAGGTATCTGTCGAGCAAATCATTGGCTTTCCTCCAAATGACGGCAAGCAGCAGTTGATTTGTATTGGAATTCCTAGCAATAGCTGCCGCTACGCCTGCCCTTCCTGTATATGCCACAGAGATGATTTTGGAAATTGGTCTGAACGTCTTTGGAATGCAGCGTTGCGTTTGGGGCTGAAGTCGGGCCCGTGGCCTTATGAGAATGTTACCAAGCGTGAAGGCAAGTGGAGCTTTCAGAAATGTCTTGATAATTACCACAAAGCTACACATAATGGCTACATCCAGCCTACAGGTGGTGAAGACGAAAGAATCAGCAAGGATTGTGCTTCTATTTCAAAGACAATTGGTCTCAGCGTTTGGCCTGAAATCAATTGTGGTGATTGCATGCACCTATCTAGTGGTTTGATCAACCATACAATGAACAAGATATTTTCATGCAAGAAATGCTGCGAAGCAAGACGGTGGTCGAGCAGATACTTCAGGAGCTCGAAATATCAAAATCAAAGAAGAAGAATGATAACGACCTTCAACTGGAGAGCATATTGGCTCCTCTTCACAGGGAAAGTGTAGCAATACGCAGAAAGATGTCGAACGCATTAGCGAAGGTCCAGAAACTTAAGCTTGAGCTTGCATTGCATTATCAAGAGGAAGATGAAATAGGCGAAGACGAACAAGACGACATAGCAAGCTATAGGAAGACCAGCAAGGAGCTGGAGGAAGAAATTGAGATGTATCGCAATCGTGCCGATGAATTGTGGGAGGATTGCAAGAACCATTCGGACGAGTCTGGATATGGTCATTTCATCCAACTGCAAAGGGGTATGTTGACATTCTACAATGGAATGGTTCAGTTCTTATCAGGCTCATCAAAGAAGCCTCATGGAAAGCTTGAATTTGTGTTCAATAATGCTCTCGAACATGTCGGAGGTGGGCGTTTTAGTGCAGAGAACAGCGGATTTGACCAAACAAATGGAAGAGGAATGAACACCTTGGAGAAGTTTGGTGATGTTGCAGATGTATGTGTTTTGGCTTACAGGTCTGATCCAAGATACGGCGAAGTCAAGCAAATGTTCGATGATTACAGGGAGCTTGCATCTGCTCTCTATGAACTGACAAAGTACATGAAGAGCCAGGAGAAACGAAATGCAGACGAACTTGTTGACCTTTTGGTCATTGTTTCCAGGCGAGAAATGCTACAATAAGCTTCATTTTGTCATGTGGCATCTAGTTGATTTTGTTGAACAATGGGGAACCTGTGGCAGACTCAGTGCAGAAAGTCACGAGTCTGTTCACACAGCTTTTGAAAAGGCAAAATCTGTTGTTTGCAAAATGTCTTCAACAAGCAAGAGATTCAATACTCTCTTTGCAAGGATGACACTGGATCTAAAAAGCAATATTGCGCAAATAAAGAAGGCAGTAACGGCAAAGATGACAGGCAAAGCGCGTGGCAGATACAACACAAATCATGGCACCAAGCGTGACGATGACGTAGATGTTGTTTCAAGCAGCTTTTCGCGAACCAAAACTTTTGATGGTGAAGAGTTTCTCATTCTTCCTTGCGATGGTGGGCTGATTCACGAAGAATACAGAAATCAATTCGTTTATGTAGCAACTGGCAGAGCTCCAGACGACTGGACGAAGTGCTTTGCTGAATCAAAACTTCTTTCTGAGGCCAAACAAGAAGAAGCCAAATATGCAACATACCATCGTGTACACTAAAGAGAACACATGTTGATAATGCTGGTAGCAATTGTACTATTTTTGAAATGCTGGCACTATCTATAACTCATCTTAATAATTGATCAAAATTATTGTAGCCATCTGCATATTTTCTAGTGTGCAGTCGAATGCAATACACAGCCCAAGTAATAACATAGCTTGGCTTCAAGATTGATGTCCAAATGCAGCAAATCCTTGCAATGTTCCAGCCAACGACCATAGTGCCGGCTGGATGAATTCTCATCACTTGCCCAACAAGCCATCCAGCAATTTTCCATTCCATTCCTTGTTGCTTTTTGAGCAAGCTCTTCAAGCCTCTGCCAGCCCGTATAACCCTTCGCGTGGCTCTTTTTCCTGGATCGGATCGAGCCACACCTCAAACACCACAAGCGCTCACGGATCAAGCACTTTCCAGCCACTCTCTAGAAAAAGAGATCCAACTGAGAAGCATTTTTGATACTGCGTATCTCAAAGCAATAGAGTTTGTTGCAAACACCACTTTCTGCCAATACTGAAGAATGTTGGCAGCTGAGGGGATAATTCTGACAAGGGTTGCTGTGATAGCGGTTGGCTGTGAGTTGGATTAACTAGGCGATTGGCTCGATGGTTGCAAGCAGTGAAAGTAGTTTGCTAAAGGTTTGACTGAATGGTTGGCTAGAACGATGCCGTATTGTTGGATAGTGATGTGAGCTGGGTTGGATGTTGTTCTGCCGGAGTTTGAGGTAGAGCTAGATTTGGAGCTGGAGGGGAGGTGAGTGTAGACGAGAAATGCTGCTGCTCTGAAAGAAGGTTTTGGAGGATCTTCGGCAGCAGTGTTTGCAAATGCAATGCTGTTTGTGGAAGTGGGGTGGGATGCTGCGAATAATGTGGAATAACAGAGATAGAAACAGTCATGAGATTTTTGTGAATGGCAATGGATATACAATAAGCAACAATCATACCTCAACAATCAGCAGACACAGGTGGGCATATTTATTGTTCGCAAAGCCAAAAAGAGTTCGACACTCCCAACTCGAAAGCACTATAATTGCATTGTTGTTAAACAGCCGCAAGAAGCAGTGCACAAGTGCTGGTCCGCGAGGAGTGGCCTGATTGCTTGATTCTCTAACCTGCCACTATCCCTTCATTCGATTCCATTGCCGCTGAACATGAAAAATAGACCCCCAATGTCGCCACCACAAGCCAACTCTCACGGCATACTCCCTTCCCCCAGCTTACTCATTTGGGGAATAATTGAAATGCAGTCTCCTCTCAATTAGAACTAGCAGATCCCCTTTACTTCTCCAATTGCAAATCCAATGTTAACCACGCGACAATAATCGAATCAATTACGGAGAGGCTCCTTGCCATGGGATTCACGATTAGTAAGCTCACTTTTCTACTTGGTGGAGGACCTTCTGCTGCTATTAGCGGATTCGTTGAAATTTTTGCATTTGTCTTTGTTGATAGCAGTTCTATGCGGAGCCGGTGGAGGTGGCAGAAATATTTTACTCTTGCTTCCACTCTTGCGAGATGATCTACCACCATTGCTCAAGGAAGAAGATGAAGATGTGGCAGCGCTATGAACCATTTCATCTTCCCCACCACAGCAGTAGATTGTTGAGTGATATTCTAGATCCCGCCCCTGGGAATGATGAACGCCAA
>JALLOX010005904.1:0-10127 GCA_036939695.1 Thalassiosira ordinaria
TCCTCAAAGGAGAATTGGAGAGTACCCACCGTCGCAAAATTGTTAATTGGAATAGAAATATTAGCTTCCTCAATAAGTTCTCGTTGGGCGCCATGGGCGGGAGTCGGATCGATATCTGCAGATTCCAACCGGCCGCCAAATCCATTGTATTTTCCTGTGCCAAATCCTCTCAGCTTTCTCCCCAGCAATATTTTTTGTCGATGAGCATTGGTTAAGATAATGAGAGTGGATTCTTCCACTGATTCTGGGCGACTCGATTTATTCTGATGGGTTTCTGCAAGAAAAGAAGGAAGAGAATCATGTCGCTTCCCCTACTTCTCTGCTGGAATTATATTGGTGAAAGCAAGGGCGCCGTGATCATGAATCATGACCACAAGAGGGCGAAGTGCCATCAACCGAGAAGACCCGACCCTGTTGCCACCGAAGAGCAGGTACCGCCACAGCACGGAGGCGAGGGCATAACCTAGTGACCTGACGTAATGAAGCGACGGAAAGCATACTGCATGGCCTCAATGGAGCTCAATGGCATGGTTAGATAGGCGGTACGAGGAGGAGGGAGTCCTTTGATTTTGTGAGTTCCGAGGAGATCTAATATCCGAGAGCCGAGCGAGAGAGAGGAAGCACATCACATGAAATGACAGTTCCAAGAGATTCCGACAGTTAGTTATTGAGGTGTCGGTCCTGTCCCGAGCGGTATGCAGTTTTCACACTCTTCGTTATGTCGGATGTCTTTATGACAACCGTCAGCACCACCCAGATTTTGTCTTCAGACAGTCCAAAGCCGGATATGTTATATAGGCTCAACCTTATTCCTACTTCTTTCATGTTCTTTTTCCTTCACCACGAGTCATAACGCGACTTGATGGAGTCTGATCTGTAAGGACAATAAGGGTGGTCGAAGACAGTCGCCAACTGAAACATTATTTTAGGTTTGACAAATTGTGAGTGCGCAACTGCGCTCAGATGGCTACTGGATTTTAAATTTCAAACTGGGATGTTTCCAACAGTTTGAAGTTTGAAACTTGCTAAGGCAGATTCATCCTGCATCTCCCGGCCCTCTTTAGCACATCTTGATGCTGGTAAAGAACCAATAAAATATAAAATATTAGTGAATGCATGCAATAATGTGACTGTTTCTCTTGAACTCTATCACGGCAATGATCTTTTCACCGAAAGCCTGACCAATTCTTCCATTCATGTGCTAGGTATCTCAGTTATCACCTGGCGTCTCTACTAGGTGCGTAGCAGACCGGTACAGATACTTCAATGATACTTTTGCATATGTATGGTGGGATTCAGAGCAGATCGGGTCATTCTGTTGAAGTAGTCATTCATTTTTGTATGTAGGTAGGTATGTAGATATTTGACACAATTCTGAAGGGATGAAACGGTTGTATGTGACTCAATCGTGGAGAAGAAAAACGGTTCTGAGCTTCATTGCTCAGCGAGAATTCGATTGCTTGTGGTTCTCTTTGTGATCATAGACTGCTGCCATGTTCTTCTTTGCTTGATAGTCGATGAGTGTTCCCTCCTTGTTATTATCAAATTCGGTGAGGCGCTGATTCACCATGCTTACTTGCATTAGGCGCCCATGCTCCGTTGCGGGTGAGGGGTAGAATCTCTGCCCTCTTCCTTGGCGAAAGTGACGATGAAGGCTGGATGCTGGAAGTGGCTTGGTTCCAATATCGGCTGTGTTGAGAGTGCCTTTAATCTTCTTTCCCTTGGAGTTTCCTGCTAGAATGTCTTCATAAATCATTCTAATTGCTACTGCCATGTGCTTGACTCGGCTGCTGATGTGGCCTGATTCCATGATGTCAAGGGCAGCTTGATTATCTTCCCAAATTGTAGTTGGACCTGGTGGTGTCATGCGCAAAAATTCAACTACGACTCGTAGATACTTGTTTACTAGTACTGCAGAGTAGTATGCACGAAGCTCAGCATCTGTCGAGTTGGCTGCGACACATGTTTGTTTTGCCATGACCCAATGGACTAGAACTCCACAGATTGCAGAAAGGATGCATGAAATTGACTTGCGAGTCTTGGTGTCTCTTGCATGGTCTGCATCCACATACATCTCCATCAGATTCGAGATGAGTTGCTCATCAAACTTTCCTGGCTCATATTCAAACCTAATAGTTTGATACATCTTGAGATTGAGCCTGGGATAGAATATGGGTGTATGTGTATGGGTGGCTAGATAGCGAGCTACTCGCTTGAGTGCTTGAAAGGATGCTCTGTTGGGACCCACATTATATTGTGCCAATCTTGCTACTGCGAAACTGAGATCGAATCTTGTCACTTGTGCAATGTGATTGTACTTTCCAATGTGCATGTTGTACTTGCCACCATACTCCTTCTCTAACTTAGCTAGTTCAGCTCCTGTGGCTGGCAGCTGTTCATTGATGTCTTTCTCGAACTGAGAATCCGTCCGATAGGGAGTGTCTGCAGACTTGAGTCTTTCTGTCATGCTTGGTGGGAACCATGGATCTAATACATTGGTTTGTATGTGGTGTGTCTGATCAATACTGATTCCCATATCACTTTGTACAATACGGATGTTGAGATACTTCATCACGGGCTTGTGTTCAGTTGTGATTGCCACAAACTTCTCCATATGAGTATTGAATCGTCCCATGATATCCTCGCTCGAGTGGGCGCACAAAAAGTCATCAGTTGAAGTAACTACGATGAGATATTCTGGGCCTTCATAGTAGACAAAAAGAGCTGGTTCTGCTGGGCATGGTACCAATCCAAAATCTTCAAAGATCAATCGGAGGAGGAGATACCAGCTGCGGCCTGCATCTTTTCTGCCTTGCATTCCATTTATGGTCTGCAAAACATACTTTCCGCTTGGTGATTTCTTGAATTTGTCGCCAAAATGATGAATAAACCACTCGATGTACAAAATAGGCGACTGTATCCATAGTCGCTTTATTGCTTCGATAGCATCGCTTTGGAAGCAATTGCTAACGTCACAAATTGTTAGCTTACCACCAGCGATTGCCGTCTTGGAGATGACAATCCTCACAACGACGTAGGCGATGGTTGGGGAGCACGAGAAGTCGAAGTCTTGGCCTTGTTCCATCGGTCCTCCATGCAAGCAGTGCCTTGCCTCGAATTTGTAAAGATTCTGTCCTTTTTCTTTGATGCGGCATGCTATTATTGACTGGTAGACTTTTGTACCCTCTGGCAGATCCTCGATGGGTACTGGCGCAGAGAGTAAGTACATGCGTGCATTTTTATCGTACTGATGAAAAAGGCCTTGTCTCCAATGGTGTCTCTGTGGACCCTTTAAACATTCATAGATCGAGCGGCCTGCAACTGGACGCTCTGGAAGTGCCGCAATATGTCGTATGATGGGAGTGTTCGTATCCATTTGATCGGACATTGAACGGTACGACTGCAGCTCAGTTGTAGTTGCGTTGAATTTTCTGTGAAAAGTCAACTCAATTACAATTTCATTGTGTGGCTCCTGGCATCTTTTCAGCTCATCTGTGCAAAATTTTGCTGTGATGGGCTCGGTATGACCGTTATGTTGCGAGTTGATTGCAACTAGCCAACAATTGCGCTGCATGTCCATCGGTATTTGAGTACGTAGGGGTGAGGTTGGATCTACCTTGTTTAGAACAGGGAACCCGTACGTCTCGTCACTTGAGAAGTTGAGGCCAAGAGATGTACCTTTTTCTGGTAGAACCACTGGAATTGTCACACTCTTGCCTGGATCAAGCCTGTGCTTGGTTTCACCAAAGTTGCACGTGACTAGCTTGATTTTTCTTGGATCGATCGCTCCTTCTTCATTGAGTACGCTTGGTGGCATGTCTTGCAAAAGTACAGAGTTAGGAGTCAATTTTTCATTCTCCAATACTCGTACATTGTACTCATCGACATAGGCATGGTGAGCTCGTTTGACTGTGTTAGATTCAGGATCGTAGGCCAGCATAACCGTAGTGTGATTTGTGTAGCCCACAAAGTAACCATCTACGTGTTGTGGGAGCTGATCCTCCTCAATTGTGATACCCATGTAATCACGTGGATCCTTTTCTGTCCTAACTTGTAACTGCTTTTTGAGTTCTGCTTTTGTGATGAAAGTATCCATCTACATGCTGTGGGAGCTGATCCTCCTCAATTGTGATACCCATGTAGTCACGCGGATCCTTTTCTGTCCTAACTTGTAACTGCTTTTTGAGTTCTGCTTTTGTGATGATGTACATTTTTGAGCCAAAAATTAGTAGATCTTTAGCATTCATCTCGTAGTTACCGTCATGCCACTTTGCAATTGGCAAATCATCGATCATTCGATTGTAGCGATGATTCATGACATATACTGCGTACTGGAATGCGTAGCACCACAGAATGTCTGGAAGTGCTGCTCCAATCAAAAATACTCGAATCATCCGTTTGATTGGCTTGATGGGTGACTCTACCATTCCATTATTGGTAGAGTTATACCCGCCTGTACCTTGCAGAGTCATGTTGAGCTCTTTGGTACACAATCTCATAAACTCTGTATTTCTGATGAGAGAGCCATCTTCGTCTACTCTCAACTCATCACAGGTATATCCTTGCAGTCTCATGTGCTCCACAAAATATTTCATCTGCTGAATTGGTGCACTCCTGCTTCGAGTTGGAAATCCCCATTTTCTGCGTGAAGTTGGTTCAGTTATTAGCAAAGCTGTTTTGAATCCTCTACAAGATACAGTGTTGATTATTATCCAATCAGCATGTATGCGACTACCCTTTCTTAGCTCAGTCGTGTCCTTCAGTGAACCTCTCGGTATTTTCGTAGCTGCAGCTAATTTGCAGAGTGGACACTCATATCTAAGATCTGGAATATTTTTGGGAAGACCTGTGATGTAACCTTTGTCTCTGGTTCTACGGATGTAGTCCATATTTTGATGTGCAAACTTGATGTGAAGGTACAATGCTAGCTGATCATTTGCTTTCGAACGAACTGATAGTGCTGCTGCGAATGGATCTTCCTCACAAAGGATACTGGGATTGAAGTCATTTTCTCGGATTGTATGTGCTTCTGTTTGCACTGAAGCGACTTGATTGCTGTATGCCTGTTGAGAAGTTGCATTTGCAGATCGTTGATTATCCATAGGGTTGGATCTTTGGACCATGTCCTTGATCTGTTGGTAGTTTGCAATTTGAGCTTCTGAAAGCTTTTCTGGACGATTCTTCACTTGTTGATCTTTGTTGCTATTTTGTTGGCTATTTTGAGTAGTAGCTGATGGGAAATGTTGTAGGCTCTCGACGTGATGCTCTTGGTGGGACTCGTTGGGAATTGAATTGACAGGGACGCCTCCTGCACCCGCCGTGCTCTCAGCCGTAGAAATCCAGCACCGTTGCTGGGCCCTAGTCAAATTCATATTCTCACGAGTACCTTGAGCTTTGGAGCCTGGGAAGATAAATCTTGGTTTGACGCTCAGATGAGCATTGCGTTCCGACTTTGTTTTCATGGGACGCTTGAAATGGTGAATCTTGAGCTTGGTATAATCCAAGCCAGCCACAGATTCAATGGCTAGTCTGTATGACTTTTTATTTTTGGTTGTGATGCTAAAGGCTTCCAAAGCCTCATGCGTTGCTTGAGTACAACCTGAGTAGCGCTTGAGAAAATATGCAGGTGCCAGGAGGACAAAATTGCCAGGTTCCAGTTCCATAATTGCTATCCCTACTCCTTGGAACCTTGACTTCTCTCCGTTGGCTAATGAACATGAAATTTCCTTTTTATACAAAACTATGAAATACTCCTCTCGTACTAAAATGTGACAATTTGCGCCCCCGTCCACACGAAAGGAGATTATTGATACAAAGTGTGGATGGCGATGGAGGAGGCTTAGAAGTTTGACGCATAGCCTCCATAAGCGTCATAGTCGCTTGGTTCGAGTGGATCCTCCCATTCTGGCTGGATGGGTACAAAAATACCTTGCTCCCCCTCGCTTGAACCTGACCTAATGGCTACATTGGCTGCCATGGGAGTTGCTAGCTCATCTTGCTTGCCATCAACGGTAGATAGTATCAATTGCTCAAGTTGGGAAAAATTTTCCTGCTCCTGCTGGGATGGTTGGTACGGCTGTACGTGTTGTTCATCAGCTATTGCAAATGATGCATGATTGCGTGCAGCATTTTGTTGCTCTGCTGTGACTGTACTGACTTTGGGTTTCTCAAACCTTGTATTTTTACTGGGCACTCTTGCTGACCTTGGGTACGGTGGAGGTTGGGAGTCAAGCTTAGCTTGCTGATCCTTGGTAGACATGGATCCAAGCTTTTGCAGCTCTGCTTTGTAGCGTAGACGTGCTTGAGCAATACGTCTTTTTAGTGGGAGTGGGATGTTATTTTCATGAAGTAAGTAGCACCTGACTGTTGCATGTTTGTCCTCACAAATCATGCATTTCTCACTATCATCACTAATTGCATTGACCAACGCTGGGTCTAACTCGTCGAGCCACGCGAGGAAATCTTGCTGTGCATTCTCGAGATCTAATTCATCAGAGATCTCATCAGGGGTACCATCGTAGGATTCTGGGTCGAGGAGCACGTTAGAATTATGCTCGTGTTGCAGTTGCTGATCTTCATCTTCATGCTCATGTTGAGTTAGGATGGTACCAATAGTATTGACGTGAGGTTTAGAGAACCTCTGGGTACCATTATGGTTGCTATGGTTGGCATGATTGCCATGGTGGCCATTGCGAGTTGGGTTGCCTTGACGACCGCCTCCGCCAAAATTTCCTTGCCTGCGATCATTTTCATTACCAAGGAGACGCATTTGCAAATTTGCGCCATTATCCTTCAATTCTTGCATGACTGTGCGTGCTGGATTCTTTTCAAATTGTTTATTTGGGGATGCTTGGACGTGCTTGTTGAAGCGAGCAGCGAGTGCAAAAATGTATGGTACTACTTGTGGAAATTGATTCAGCTGCTCCAAAATTCTGCGCATGAGTAGATTCATTTGAATATCGATGCCTGAGTCTTGGATAGTTTGGTTCCTCTGACTTGCTCTTGTGATAAAGGAGGCTAGTGATTCTCCATTCTGCACGTGCAGGGTGGTGATTTCATTCAAAATGTCGACATTTGCTCCGAGCTTGGGAATGCTACTCCTCATGATGGTATTGATGATATCGAGACCATCATCTGAGATACACGTATCCAGCACCATTCTTGTGATAGGACACTTGCGGGATGAGATGATTTTGTAGCTGTTGGGGCCACGGAAGAATTCTAAAAGGGATCTTGCGACACTTTCAATGAATGCGTTCACATCATCTTCATAGTATTCAGTCACTTCCCTCGACTCAATCATTTCACGTATGCTCTGATCAATTTTGAGGTGGTCAAATGGGGGTAGAATGCGCCTGGACATGGTATTGGAGGATTGGCATGCTGAGACCAACGCTTGGTAGAATCGCTTGATTGGAGTAATGCCATCACATTCTAGACACAATTCAGCTGTCAGCTTGATGAAGTACGATTGTTTCCACATGCTTGGTTTGAGGTGAACCTTTGGTACCTCACAATCGAGCTTGGGCTGAGTGGAGTCGGCTAGTTTCTCAAAGAGTTGCTTGTGTTGGATGATAAAAGTGTCATCATACTCATTGACAACATCATATGTGTATGGATTCACAGTTTGGATGGATCGTACAATGAGCTTTGCCATGACATGGTGGATTGGCTCTTGCTCAGCTACTCCGTAGTACGCTCCTGTCTCAGGTTCCCATGGCCCGTCCTTGGTTCTGTACTGATTTCCTTCTGCATCAGTGACCGTATGAAGAGAAAATGGCATGGGTACAAATGCAGAGGTAAAATCTCTGAAGCGTACTTTGTTGTTGGTAGCAGTTTGGATAGAGGATGCAATAGATGCTTGATCATCATCGGTGGTGGCAGACTGTACGTTGCCATTACCTTGATCCCCTGCGATGGTAGCGGACTGTTCGTTGCTGTTGACGTTTTGTAGGTCTTTTAGGAACTGGATCATCTTTTCTTCCATGCTGCCAAGTTTTGCTTCCATGCTTTTCTGACCATCTTTCACTTCTTCTATGCTTTTGTTGACATAACTTCTGACGTTTGCAGACTGTTCCTTCACATGCTGCTTGAGCGATGCTATGGCGTCTTTGTCTGACTTCCTGTCGTTGCGTACTTCAGCCAGATCCTGCACGATAATACGAAGCTGACTTTCTGTAATGGTAGATGAGATACTTTGGTCGTCCTGATTGGATTGATTGAGATTGGATGAGAGAGTTTGGGTTGCTTCCGGCTTTGCCTCCTCCTTGACGTATAGGTCGTTGTGGTCTACTGTCCAGAGCTTGTTCTTGCCGACCTTGCGTACCTGGTAGCTTTGCACATTGCCATTTGGTGCACGGACAAATGTTGCAATTTCAACCTCATCGTAATCGTCCTCCTCAGAGTACCAGATGACTTTTTCATCAATGTGGAAGCATTTTTCGGATGTCTGATAGTTCTCATCATCAATGACCTGGCGGAGATCCTTTGGCTGGAAGTCGAGCTGGTTGCTACCGTTGTTGGTATCATCAAAGGATGGTTGATTCTCGTAGATTTGTGCCAGACTATTGTTGGATCCCTGTGAGGAGTTGGAGGTATGTCCATTGGCTTCGACTTTGGTAGCTTGCGTTGTCATTGTCTCCTTTGGCGCTCCTACTGTGGGTACCGCCGCCGCCGCCTGCTGTGCCTCCGCTAGTACTCCATCGAGATTCTTTACTGGGGAGTTGGTTGGGGATGGCTTTGGTGCTGTTTCAATAGTGGGAGCCACTGCTGCTGGAGCATCTTTTGCTACCTCATTGATCTCAGGAGCTTTAGTTCCTGCCGCTGTCGCATTCTTGGATGCCTCGGCTTTCGCCGCCGCTGCCGACCGCGTCTGCGTACCTTCGCTCTGCTTCGAGCCTGCTGATGCTGTATCCTTCTTTTTGCTACCTTTGCTTGTCATGGTTGAGATGTTGCTGGAAGAGCTGTGGTCAATACCAATACTGTGGTCAATACCAATGCTGTGGTCAATACCAATGCTGTGGTCAATACCAATGCCAAAGCTATTGCTTTTGTGTGATGAGCTTTGCGGGGATTGGCCGCTTGGCTCGATTTTGTTAGCATTCTGAGGCGTTTGTTGTTGCCGTCGTTTTTGTTGACGTTTTTGGCGCGCCAGAAGCATTTGCAGGGACCGCCGATGGATTGGCGATTCTGTTTGGCGAATCTGCTCCTCAAGAGGAACTGATACTAGTCGCCGTGGGCTTGATGTTTGAGAAGACATTGAACTACCTATGACTTTGTGATGTCTTTTCTGTGTCACTGTGAGAGACTATGTATGCTCACTCTCTAGGTACCTCTATGTATGATACTTCGCGAAATTTGAAATTCGATGCGTGATGGCCAAGTGCCCTACGTGCGCTTGTCTCTTGCAACTGAATTGCTACGATCGCTTTGATTTTGTGTAGCCAGTACCTTCCTGCGGATTGGATACTGGGTGGATATTGGTAGACCTTCCTACGGATTGGGTTCTTCCAACTCCTATGCAGTCGTTTCTGGATGTAGTCACCACTACAACGTAACAGTACCTTCCTGCGGATTGGGAACTGCCGATCTGCGCGTTGAAAAGATAGGGAATTCTGTTTGAAACTGAGGTCTATACCCTGCAAGATAATGCTTGCAAAATAAGACGGTATTGATCGTAGGTTGTACCCGCAATCAATCACCTTTCGGATCCCTTGTAGAGAAGCTGCTTTGGCCTCTGCAACTCTTGCAATTTTGAAATTCGTATTCGTTGAAACTTAGACCGAAACCGATCGAGCAGTACGCTGATCAATAGCGGCGGTATTGGTCGTAGAGATGAGTTCCGCAACCAATCACCTTTCAGATTGCGGCGTTAGCTGAATGTTCTGCTATTCCGCTATTCGAAAAACAGGGCAAGTTGCCTGTTCAAAATCGTAGGTCTTGGACGTTGGCCGCAGCCTGTTGCCAAGTACCTTGCTGCTTAGTTTTTGAAATGGTGATCGTAGATCACCACTCTCGCGTCCGACGAGTGAGGAATTAACGAGGATGGACAGCGTAAATGCTGCTCATAACCATCTGTAAGGACAATAAGGGTGGTCGAAGACAGTCGCCAACTGAAACATTATTTT
>JALLOX010006080.1:0-10122 GCA_036939695.1 Thalassiosira ordinaria
TCCAAGGACCGCGACACATTTCTCAAGGATTGTGTTCAGACTAACAGACTTGAGATGAAGGATACCTTCGTCCATCGCATCCCCGCAGTCAATCGCGACCTCATAGACGACCCTTCCCTCGCCTTCCAACTGGTGGCATCCCATGAAGACCTCAAGTTTACCCTCCCAATCCTCAAGTTCGGCACAGGCTACCCAGGCGCGGCCTGCGCCTTTGAAAGATCGCCTGAAGTCATTACCAGCAGCCCAGCCGACATGGCTGAAGCCATTTTCGACGCCTGCCCTGGAGTCAGACCTGCCCGAGGTCAGGCCAAGGCCACACAAGTTTTCATCGATGCCGCAAAAGCCAATGCGTCCAGCCGCACCTCCACCAAGAAATCTGCCACTGCCAAATCCGACCAACCCTCAGTTTCCTTCTCGGATTCCAAGCCTCCATCCAACCACACCACCAACAGAAACATTTCTCAAGTTGACTCAAACTTCCTTTCTGCCAGCGAGCGAGCCAAGCGAGCCAAAGCAGTTCGCGGCTTCCAAAAGGGCAAGCAACTCAGCAAGAAGCCGTGGACGGGAATCATCAACTCGCCCGGAGGCGAGCGCGGCATTGGCGTCGGGCTTTGGACCGATGTTGAACACCGCGTCAAGAACTGTCCCTTCGCTATCTACCAAAACTTCCGCACTGAGGCCCAAGCCTACGCCTGGATTGCAGAGAATTGCCCCGAGGCCGAAGTCCATGATGCCGAGTCCGCTCGACGTCGCCATTTCAAAACGAGTCTGGATTCCAACAACTTCAGCAACAAATTCGCCCCCATCCCTGACCATGCCCGCTCCAGAGCAGGCGGACTCATGTGGTTCGAAGACGATCCGCCCGCCATGCTTCTCTCCCGCCAGCAGCACACACCTGGCCATGCGAACTTCCTCCCGCCCGATGAACGCAACCTTGAGGCCCTCCTGGATGGCTCCTTCCCTGTTCCCTGCCCTGAT
Organism: Thalassiosira ordinaria; assembly: GCA_036939695.1. NCBI lineage: Eukaryota > Bacillariophyta > Thalassiosirophyceae > Thalassiosirales > Thalassiosiraceae > Thalassiosira > Thalassiosira ordinaria. Next base: position 979 of record JALLOX010006080.1, read on the forward strand.
GATGCCACCCAGCCCGCTGCCACTCATCCTAGATCCACTATATCCGCTACCACCACCAGCTCTATCCCATCCTTCACAGATGATGACGATGACGACGACGAAGGCGGATACTCCCAAATCGAAGTCCTCCCGCCAACCGGCATGACCCCCAAAAAACGTAGCCGCCCCAACTCCCCTGCTAAGAAGCCTCGGAGTCTCCCTGTCATCGACACCACTGCCCTCAATTCAACGACCACTACAGGCGACGAGTCCACCACTCACCAGCTCCCGAATGACACCGACACTCATCGTCCCAAGTCCGATACCAACTACATCATCTTCACTGTCCCTCCTTTCATCTTGGCAGAAGAATTCAAGGCCATCCTACTCGATTACTACGTCAAGGACCCCGCCACCATCGGCTGGGTCAAGCATGGCTGGAAGCGTGGCTGCGACAAGAGCTATCTCGTCACGGAACTCCTCGATTGGAAAGTCGGTGACTACATCATCTCCAAGCTGGGCCGCCAGGAATACTGCCACATCCCCCTCGAGCCTCACTGGGCTCGACTCTCAGAGTGGGGCTATTTCTTCCAACTCACATCCAAGCAGAGCACTCATGGCAACCTTGCCGTTCTGGCCACCTCTACCCTCGTCCAGCGCCTCAAGCGCGAGTGCCCCCAGTCCCATCACCGTCAACTTGATGAGCTTCTTTGCACCACCTCCGACACCTCTGAGATCCTCAAGACGTATGAGTCTTGGTTTGGCGCTCAGTCCTTCTCCCCCTTCGGCACCATTGAGCATTCAACATTCTAATTGAAGAGCAGTTTTGTCCTTTCAAGGGCTGCCCCAACCATCATCGCAGCAAGCACGCCACGGGATGGACTGACGGAACGAAGACCCTCTCCAGGCATCTCCGAGACGCTCATTCCCATGAGCTCTCGCGTCTGCCTGACAACTTACTCGACGAATTGGACATCCATATCTGTCGTCGATGTGAATCTAAAGCTTATAGTTGTGCCCATGAACTAGCTAGTCACATTAAGAGTAAGCACATAGAGACTCGTAATAATACTAATTTGGAAATCCTTACAGAAAAGTTATTCCTAAAGAAGGCAAGCACGGAAGCCAACCACTGGGAAGAAGGTCTAACTTGGCTTACTACTTTCTTCGAACCCACACCACCTCCCTTTCGCCAATCCCTCCTCCTCTACACCAAGCACCGCTCTCTAGACGCTGTCCTCCAAACATTCCAAGAACTGATTGAAGCAACAGTTGAAGCATCCAAACCCCCTACCAACCAGAAAGATGACAGCAACCAAGACTACAAATCCAACCCTTTCTGGCTCCTCTGCCTCCTCTTTGAACAGCTCGTCCTAGCCCCACGGCCTAAATCTGACGAAGCAACTCCCAATCAAGAATCTACCACCCAATGCGTCTACAGACGCCTCCGCTGGTTCCGTGCAGGCCGCATCCGTGAACTGTATGCTGAGTCCCGCCTTGTCACAAGTATTGCCCCGGCCACCCGCTCCCGTACCACTCCATCCGATTCCAACATTGAGAAATCTGCCCAACTAGCAGCCGACCTTGATAACATTGGCACTGCCAACGCACGCCTCACCAAAGATACTCCAGTTGCAATAGTTACTGATGGCGACGATGGCAATCTCTCCAGCCTCCGGAAACTCTTCCCCAAAGAAGTTTACTCCTATGGCTCCCGACGCACTCGTGGCCGAAGAAAAAAGCAACGGTTCAGAAATTCTAATGAGATTGTTTTTGACGCAGAAACAATCATTGACTCCATCCTCCATCTCAAACGAGGGAAAGCAGCTGGAATTCAAGTCGACTCACTTGATATCTTCATCCTTCTTGCCCAACGATGCCGCAACTCGAACAACAAGAGGAAACTCAAGCCATTCGCAACCACTCTGGCCTCCCTTTTCACAACTGTAGTCAATGGAGACACCCCACTCCAAATTCAGGAACTCTTCCGCAGCACCTACCTCGTTGCCCTCGAGAAAGACCCCGACGACATTCATAAACTCCGCCCACTGGGAATTCCTGCTGCAATTCGACGAATCACCGCCAATGCCGTAGCCAACCTCCTCAAGCCACAATTTGCAGCCTATCTCCTCCCATACAACTATGCTGTCGGCATTCACGGTGGTATTGACTTTATCACAACAACGGTTAGGTTAGGAGTGGAAAAATTCATCAATAATAAGATCAGAGAAAATGGCCTACCTTCAAGAGCCCTCGTGTCCTTGGACATTCGCAACATGTTCAACGCAATCTCCCGTCACAAACTACGCGAAATTGTTGATGAAGAATTCCCACAGTTAAAATCCTTCGTCGATTCTCTCTACTCTCAGCCAGGCAAAACAAATGTAAAACTCTCCGACGGCGAATGGGAGGAGATCCTCGTCTGCGAAGGCTTCTCCCAAGGGTGTCCTCTTTCTCCAATCCTTGCAGCAGTAGTGCTCAACCACATCCTCAAAAAAGTTGACCAAAAACTTCGTTCACGAGCTGGAAAACGCAACAAAAAGAATAGTGATGATGGCCTGGGCGGCATCACCCTCATTCTGGCATATGTTGATGATGCCAACTTCCTTGTTCCACTGGAGGATGTCCAAACACTCCTCGAGACATTTGAAGAAGTCGCCACTCCACTCGGCGCCGTCATGAACACAGAGAAAACCCGCATCATGACCACTACCTTCGGCTCCAGCATCCTACCCGACCTTCTCTCCTCCAACAAACAAGTCCATGATTCCCTCTCCAAAGCAATTGGCACTTACTCCCGCAAGCAGAACCCAGACAAGTCATATTCCAAATACGAAGAATGCAACGGCCTACGCGTCCTCGGTGTCCCTATTGGCTCCCCATCATATAACAGCAAATTCATCCTAACAAAAATGGCAGCCGCAGAACAAGATGCCAACAAGATCCTTACAAAACTACACGACAAACAGACCAAGCTCCGTATCTTCAAACAATGCACCCTCCACAAGCTCACTCACCTGTTTGCATCGGACGTGGCCTCTTCCAACTTAGCAACACTACCGAATGAGTGGCACTCCTGGTCTAGCCCCATGTCTACCCAATTCACTTCCATGTCCAACAACTTCCTCTGCAGCATCCTCGGAATTGAGGAACTCCCTCCACACGCTCAAAGCATTGCCACCATCTCCCTCAGCAATGGCGGCCTGGGACTTCAACACCCCAGCCAATGCGCCATCCCATCCTTCATGCTCACAACGAAACGAGCCATCAACTATGCCATCAATGGCATCTTCCTCCCAAACAGCCCCTCTACAATCCGCCTCCCTCCAAGCCTTACAGCCCTCTACGACTTCTGGCACGCGCCAAAAGAGCCCAGCAACACTTTCTCCATTTTCAACAAATACATCCGTGCCATCACCTCCGCGGCCATCCACGACAACTCCATCCCTCCATCCAACATTGACCCCGACAGCATCGATCAATTCATATACAGAACGTCAATCCCATTCGCAAGAGAATCCATCAAACATCATGCGGGCGAGGCCAAAATTGAACAACTCCTTCAAGACTCCCCACCAGACGTTGCACACGCCCTTCCCGGACCTCCGGGCCCGCTTACGCGTGGGAATCTACCACAACGACGATGCCCCAATTTGCTTCTGTGGTAAAAAAATTGACAAACATTGTGACCATTATTTTTCCTGCGGAGAATACAAAAAAACCAGATGCAGCAACAGCATGCGAGATGTCACTTGCAATGTTTTCAAAAGGATTGCTGTCACCTCCTGCTATGCTTCCTCCTCAGAAAATGTCGACACCGAACCTACAAAACGAGTCGCCAAAGCCCCCTCCAAGCGCCCCTTCGACTGGCACATCAAAATCAACTCCCAATCCGCCTCCCGCCTCAGCTCTGCCACTCCCTACTCTGAAGTAGGCTTTGACGTGACACTGATCAGCCCATCTACCCCTCTCGACCTCTTGAAGGATGCTACCCCAATTGATAATAGTATCTCGCTTCTTCAAGCTGGAGAGAAGGGCAAGTTTGAGCGTGATCGTGCTGCCACAGACAAAGATTCTGGCCGTACCCTCAGTGGCGATCAATTCATTGGTGAATTGATCTTCCACAAACGAGTGCTAATCCCCCAATCCATGGACCGCTGGGGCAACTTTGGCCCCCTGTTCGACCACTTCCTCACAGGATCCAACGACAACCCTCCCCCACCACTCAAATATGATGAGGCTGCATGGCCCAATGCAAAAAAGATGAACGACATCGCCATCTCCTCTGCCATCCCCAACGGAATCCTCAACACCGCCAACAAATGTTGGCTCGAAACTCACCCTTACTCCTATTACGGAGACTCCTACCTCGAAGCCAATCCCAAAACCTGGGCCTGGCAACAATTGGGCATCGGATGGACTCGTGCCCTAGTGCGCCATATCCATGAAATGGATTACCACGCCAACAATCCATCCGCAGAATCTTGCTACAAGCTCCGCCGGAAGAACAGATGCCGGGAGAAGGCGATTGCTGCAGCTGCTACTGCTGCCGCACCCAACCCCCCTGCTGCTCGTCCGGATGGATCACCTCGAGAGCCACGGCCCTCACCACCCACCCCCATTCGCAACCATTGCAACCATTCCAACAATAACAACGTAGGGAATAGCCATCAGAAGAATTATGATGATGACACCCCTCATGTCAGTGTGCCACGACAGCCAGATCATCCATCACACACCCACCCCCATTCGCAACCATTGCAACCATTCCAACAATAACAACGTAGGGAACAGCCATCAGAAGAATTATGATGGTGACACCCCTCATGTCAGTGTACCACGACAGCCAGACCATCCATCACTGATGGATCTTTCTGGCGACGGACAGGGACCTCATGAGAACCACGTAGAGAGTTTGTTTTCGTATCTCGGTCTATCTAACTCCAAATTATTATTATTATATGGAGAGATTGGTCATCTTCATCGAACTGGATAGATATAGGGATATATCCCATCAAACTCAAGCCGAGCAAGAAGTGAACATTGGGGATCTCTATCAGGGACGTGGATCCGATCACATGCCTCCATCTACAATACCTATCATAACCTCCAGCTCTATATTATTTCTTCCATCTCCACTTGTTCTGCTGAGGTTGCTTGACTACCATGTCAATCATTCCGCGTCAAAATGTAAGTATGCAAATACATAGTATTGATCTCGGTAATAGGTGCTAAAAATCCCATTCCATTGTGGCAAGCAGTCGCTCTCGGCTACTCTTTTCCTCATGCGCGCACTTACTCTTATTCATTTTGCCCATGTTTCCATTAAACAGGATATACTATTGGGCAAAGGTAATTATTTTTTGATATTATTCGATCCATTGGATCTGGGTTTTGCTAATCAATCTTGGTATCTTTTTGCACTCTTCATTTTACCCACCAGGAACAGTCATTAATAGCCATCCTGGCAACAAGCTGCTTCGATGCTTGGTAGAGCAGTTCAAACCAAAATTTTCCCAAACAGAGAGATCTTTCAAACGCATTATTGCTGCAGATAGCATTATTGCTGCAGATATTGTGAAGGAGGTCCAAAAAATTGGGGGGACATTTTTGATGGAAGATAGGAAATCTCAGTCAAAGGAAAAGAACAGAGAGAAAAGAGGGGGCGGTGTCAATGGTGTTCATCCCTCCATACTCACTAAGGTGTGGGTAGAAGCGCCTGAAGATAAGGTGATAGAAAAAGTGATGCACAGGTAAATATACCAAAGTGATACACTCATATTTTGATATCATATGATCCTATGGACTGTTTCTTATGCTTATGCTCAGGCTGCGAGAGAAGGGTGAGAACTTAGGCACAGAGTAGCAGAAATCTACACAAAAAGAAGCACCCAAGATTGAGTGTGGAAATAATAATGATGGGGACAGCAAGAAGTCAGTCTACAGATGCCACCTGTTGTAAATGTTGAAGTAGATCAGGAAGTACTCACATCAGAGTATCACGAAGCGGCATCTCTTGCACCCACAGATTGTGATTCTTCTGATCTTGATTTATCACAATTTGACTGGTCCATTCATGACGAATGCAAACAAGAGACAGAAAGCTCCAACCATGACAAAGAAGTGGATGAGTTCTTGAGTGATTTTAGTTCTCAGCATGATTCAGATCAGAATTTACCTGAGCAACTACATGAAGAAACCATGAGGGAATGGATTAAGAGATCAAAGTCAAAATTCACTGCTGATGTCATGGGACAAATGGATGCACACCCGAACTTGAAGCACTCTGGAAATGTTTTGGTGTATGTGAAATCAGCATTGCCCATTGCTTTAAAGATGACAGAATGTCTTATTGAAGCAAAAAAGGATGAGCAGAGCGGCGAAAGAAATCCAATCCCCTTGGTGTCAATTGACACTGACAATGTTTTGATTAGATCAAAGGAAGAGCAACTCATTCAAAAAATGGACAATGTCTTTACAGATGAAGCTGATTTTCAGAATACTGATGAACTCGAGAAAGCGATTGATTATCTATCTATTGAAGTCATTGATTACGTATCAATCATGAGCTGCCTGGGTGATGATCAAGAAGCTGGAGAATCCTTGTCAAGGTTGTCTTCCTTGGGTCTTGTGCTCTTTGAACTCTTTGCTGGAAAGGCACAATGACACATCCAATATTTTATCATTGAACTCAATTGGACTGTATAGCAACAAAGAGAGCAATTGCGGTCATCCAATGAATAAGATTCAGAGGTCAGAAGACACCTACTCTCGATACATCTCCAAGCTCAAGAGAATGAGAGTTCCGCAGTCAATCTGTGATCTGGTAGGGAATCTCCTAGACTGCAGTCAAGGGGACTCGCGCAAGGATAATGCATACTCATCTTTGGTTGATGTGAAATCTGATCTGCAGCGAATGTTGAATGAGCCATCGCGTTTCCTTAATGACATTCCAGTTTGTCCTCTGCCCTTGCTATGCATACCAGACAAACTTTATGGGCGAGATGAGGAGAAGGAAAAGTTGGAAAAATCATATCAGAGATATTTGGACGGGAATTGTGGTGGAGTGGTCATTGTCGGAAAGGGCGGTGTAGGCAAATCTAAATTTGCAGAGAGGCTTTCAGTTGGATCCAACGGTTACTTTCTTCGCACCAAATTTGACCAAACTCGAGATGTATTCCCGCTAGCCAGCATCAGTTCCCTCTTCAATTCACTGATCGATCAGGTTGCGCAAGATGCTAATGATGTTCAACTGAAGGCCATCAGTGCTGCACTTGAAAGCGCATTAGGCATTCAAGCACTTCTTCTTGTTGCTGGAATAGTGCCTAGCCTTCCCAAGCTCGTGCCTTTGTATTTGAGTCTTTGGCATACTAGCTGTGTTGATTTATCAATGAATATTCAGTATATCTTTGCGGAGCTTTTACGAATCAAATCTTCTCATGCAGGGCCAAGAATATCAATTTTTCTTGACGACCTTCAATGGATTGATATAGTTTCATTGCAACTAATTGGGAGCTTGATTTCAAGCAATGAAGGTGCCAAGGCAGCCTTTTTCATCTGCGCGTACCGAGATGACGAGGTACATGCGAATGAAGCATTCAGTCAGTGGCTAGGTACCACACCAATGGCCTCTTTTGAGACAATAAAGCTGGACAATATTAGTTTAGAGGGTGCAAACCATCTCATTTCAGATTCACTTCACATCAGCCCACGCATCACCCGTCCTCTAGCATCAGTTCTTCACCACAAAGCCGGTGGAGGGAACCCATTGTTTCTAAGGAAGGTCAGTCCAAAGTTTGGTTTTTCTGTTGCTTTTCCTCGATTATCCTCAGAAGTTGGCTAATCTCTTTCGGTCTTTCTGCAACAGCTCATGGCATCGTTAAATGAGAAAGGATATATCTACGTAGAGTTGAGTTATCCAAAATGGTGTTGACAAATGGAGAGTATTATGGAGTTGGAGATTTCAGATGACGTTGTGTCCTTTCTCCTGGAACAAATCAAGAAAATTGACGCAGACTTGCATTCAGCACTAGACATTCTTTCAGAAGATATCGGGAAGGACTTGAAGAAAATTTTGCAGCAACTTTCTCAGAAAGGGTTCATGGACTATGTCAACGGCACCATGTTTCGCTTTTCACATGACAAAATCCAAGAAGCTTCCTATGAGCTCCAGTCTGAGCAAGAGAGGCGTGAGAATCATATGCGACAAGGCCTCCCTCTATGTGCGTGCACGCTGGATTCCGGAAATGATGATGATGAAATTTTCTTTACAAGTATTAATCAAATTAACCGTGGTGGGCCAGGGGCATTGCATAGCCCTGTCCAGAGAGTCATGGTCGCTAGCTTGAACTTGAAGGCCGGGAAGCGCAGTATTAATCGGTCAGACACCAATACTGCCTTTCAGCTTTTCAAACATGGAATTTGATTTCTCAACAAAGACCACTGGGAAACGGACTATGAGCTCAGTCTCAGCCTGTTTGATGCACTTTGCGAAGCAGCCGGTTTGTTGCACAAACGACTAGAAGTATCTTCGTACACAGAACAAGTGTTTGCTCATGTGAGGTGTGACGATGACAAGTTAACCTGTGAGTTCATTGACATCTTCTTGGAAATTTACAATATCTACTGCTGTTATTCAAGACTAACTTCAGATAATGCCTCCAATCACACATTTCTAAACTGCCACAGGCATGCTCGCTGTTGCATGTATACTTATCGCCCAAGGGCTCCTAAAGGATGCGCTTCAAACCGCCTCCAAGATGCTCACTATACTTGGCGAGCAACGGCCACGGCACATGGGTGATGAGACACTAATTGCTGATATGGGGACTATCAACAACATTCTTCAACATACAAGCAATGAATTCTTTCTGAATATGGAAGAGACCAACCAAAAAATCTACTATTTCTGATGAAAGTTTACTTCATTTTATGTGTTTGCTTTTACATCGCTGAGCAATCTCTTTTTCCGGCAATGTGCCTCCGTATGGTGGAACTCACAATGAAAAACGGAATTTGCTTGGAATCACCGCTGGCATTTGCATACTATGGGCAAGTTTTGGTGTCCATAGGAAATTTTGAACTTCATCTGCGATGGTGATAAAAATATCGACACGATTCGCCTTCACGTACGTAGCTTCTGGTAGTATCGTTTTGAACTTCCGC
>JALLOX010006532.1:0-10075 GCA_036939695.1 Thalassiosira ordinaria
GGTTGTTAATCCATGTTTCTGGAGGTGCTCTAGACAAGACTTGATGCTATCGTTTGTTGATGGTAGATTGGAAGCGATGGACTGCGAATTCGTTGTCGTTAGTGGTTGAGAAGACTGCGTTGGTATGTTGCAACTGCAATTAGGAGGCCCGGCTCTTCCACATGATGGCACAGCAATATTGACTCTTGACTCAGATGTGTCAAACTGTGCAACTTCCTCCACGACTGTGTCTGGAGGATTGGTTGGATTTATGTTGGCTGCAGCTATAGTATCTGACTCTACTCCAGGCAGATCAGTCCGCTCCTCTTCAAAGTTATACATAGCATAAATCGAGGCAGGTTTGGGGCCAAGCTCAGACTTGGCAATTTTTGCCACCCGCCTTTTCCATTCATTGCTGCCCACTTCATACCCTTCGAGCAACAATTTGATATGTTCCTCTAGGTAAGTAGCTCCATCTCCTTTTGGAAACCATGTGTACATTGTAGCGCGAGATGGCCTGTAACCCGCCGAGAGTATTGCATTGACTACACCACCTCTATTATTGTAATCAACTGCCAAGTTGAGTACCTCCTTCCTGTTGTATATTTTCCCATTCGCTGGAAGAGGTAGCGGTAGCATGTCAGGCTCGAGGATTGGCACGGCAGTAGGCGTTGCCTCTTTGAGTGATGTGCCACCGGACACAAGAGGCTTTTTGGCACATCGTTTAACCCCCTTCAGCTGCTGACCTATCCTGGGCACAGACTTCAGGTTCTTTCCTGCAGTTGGAGCTTTATTAGTCAGTTCATGGGTGATGTCTTTGAATGCAGTTGCCTTTCGTTTTGTTGGTATTGGTGAATCATTGCCTGAAGCAACGAATGGTATTCCAACATATACCACGTCATCCTGCTGGATATTGCACATTAAAAGCGTGGCTCTGTCATCATCAAGTGATTTAGTGCCAAATATAAGACGTTGCATATGCAAAGGTACGCTGTAGACCTTGCTTATTCTTTTCTTCAGAGCTCTAATTGTATCTCCTTGTCGAACAGGAAATGACATTCTCTTAGATCTTGTCACGGTCATGACATTGATATTAAACAATGTATTGTTTCTCTCTGTGACAATAATAAAGAATGTTGAGTGTCCTCCAAAATATAATATGCACAATGTTGAGCGTGGCATTTTTACTCACTGGCTACTTTTCTCTCTAGGCGTCTCTTCTTCATGTATGTTGAATGAATCNTTGTTTCATCATTTTTCGACGAATATTTATCATAGAGCGCAAACTTCGCCTTCGTGTCTTCAGCCCACGAATCCGTGTAGACCCAACTCTTTTTGCTGTATTGCGTGAATGACAATGTTAGGTTAGATTGAGCAGATTTACACTAGTTAGCTGAATGGCTCAAAATTGGACTCACATTGAACTCTGCAAAACACTTTCCAAATAGCTTTGATGAGGAGCTCTTGACGGGCAGCCGCTCTTGCCTTTTCACCATAAGCGAAACGTGCTTTCTGGTGGGCCTTCCTCTTCCTCCTCCTCATCTTATCTTTTTGAACGGCCGCTCTTGCCATCCCACCATAAGTGCCAAAAGCTTTTTGTTGGTCTTCTATCCTCCTCTTTTGAGCGCAGGATGCACATGCACACAACCCTTGTTCATCTAAAGCAAAGCGAATCAATTCAAGATACATGAGAGGTGCTAATGATTGCAGGGCAACTAACCGCGTTTCAAACTCACCATCATAAATGATTGCAGCCCTTTGTTGTTGCGGGCTCTGTCTCATTCCATTTTTGTAATAGTTTCTTAGCTTCTCTTTCCTAATCAAGTTTTTCCTACGGTAATTGTGGCTGCGCCTCACAGATAGCTTCTTAGTCTTAGCCTTCGTCTTCGACTTGTGAAATGATGTTCCAGCGGCATCAACGCTATGGTGGCAACTTGATGCAATTCCAAAGAGCACACTAGAGAGAAAGCTTGATATGGCGTCACACTATAGAAATCGTTAGAACATTTTGGTGGGAAGGAGAAAATATAATATTCATATACAAAATGACGTCTACTCACTACTCTCTTCCACAGTGGAGTCTTTTTTGTTTCGCTCAATTGAAGGGAGTCAGCAACACCTTCATTCTCAAGCTTGCTTACTTCGGTCTCATAATCATCCTTTGCCCGTTTGGCAATTTTTGTCTTTCTACTTCTCCTGATGTAGGTTGGATTTTTCAGCTCAAAAAACAATTGCTCTGTACTCCTTTCATTCTCGATACTTGATATCAAAGGGAATGATTGGTAAGTATAAGAAACCACATTTTGGTTGAAATTGTGAACAATGAGAACTAACCTGCCAAGCATGGATCTAGCCACCACCCGCCTTTGATCCCAGGTGATGTTGCCACCACTGTAAAGATTATCTAGCTGCTTGATAAGATTCGTTTCGTCATCAGACTGATGTGCCCTACAGTACTTCTCTACTTCTTCAAATGAGTGAAGGTGCCCTTGGTATTTTGACCATAGTTCTGTCTGTTTTGGTGTAAGGGGTTGTTGTTTTCGACTAGATATTTGAGGGTCTTCAGCTTATATTTCAACTTTTCATTCATGGCAAGGCTGCGCCCAGAGACGTTAGGTGGAAGCCTTGCCGCCATGATTCCAACGAGTATTGTTGTGCGTCAATTAGAGTTAGCTCGTTGTAGGTTTAAGCTGGCCATTGATTCGAAAGCGATTGATAGAGCAGTGGCTAGCAGCTAAGTAGTGGTGGTCTCTCCTGCCTTTGATACTCACTAACTCAATCATTGCTTGTATTGCATACATACAAGTAGCTCTCACCTTTTTTTCTTTGGATTTAATCGCATCAATGTCTGTTACTTGAACTTACTACTTGTTGGGGACTTGTCCGTTGGTACCCAGGTCTGATCTGACCGTGATTGATCGACTGAGGAGTGCGAATGAGGTCCATCGTCGTTGCAAAGCCAAACCAACCTTCAATCAGATATGAAAGATGGATAGATGATGTCACAATCGAACCAAAAGCAGCAATCAACGATGAGTAGCAAAAGTAACATGAACATGGAAACTAAGGCAAGCAAGAACGCCGCTGATATAGAGTGTGGAGTCAAAGTTGTTGAAGAAGAGAGGTCACCGCCGGTCTTGAAAGACCAGAGCATCTTGTGCACGCAAGGTTCGGCCGAGGCAAAGAAGCGCAAGTATAGCAGTCCTGAGCCATGGAACAAACGCTGGAAGTATACCATTCCTTGTTCCCCTTTCTCAACCGATGGCTTCAATGAGGAGACCCCTCTTCGTCCAGGGGAGTCCCCAAGAAGCCTGACCGAAGAGGCCAAAGAAGAGGCTACAGAAGAGCGCCAATGGGAAGGCAAAGGTGAGTGGAGACCCTGTTGGTTCTTTTTCTTTGCTGCCACGCTTGATATTTTTGTTCCTCAATATATTCTCTGTTAAACTGGACACAGGCTATCCAGAGCCTACAAAACGTTACTGGGGCGACCCAAAGACTCCAGATACACCAAAACCTCCAGGAGACCCCTGGCACAAACGAGAGGGCTTCTTTGCCGGTTCGAGAGATACACCATGCTGGGAGCGTCCAGGTGGTAATGATTGCCGTAATCCAAGATGCGGCCACCGTAACTCAACTTACTGGCATCCTGAAAGGACACATTGTGGATGTTGTGGATACATCTTGAGTAAATTGGATGTCTAATGAGGTAGATTCAGTCAATTAAATCTAAAAAGAGATGCTAATAACACAATCATAGCAGTAATGTAACCTTACCCTGCTACTGCTGCTGTCATCTCGTGCATACTGCACTATGCGAACCATTCTCCAATTGAAATCAACATATCACCTATGGTTTACTAATCATAGCTGCTGTGATAATTGCTATATTCGGTGGTAGTTTTGACGAAGTCACTTCGGTAGTTGGTGATGTCAATGTTCTACTTGTGTCGTGGATTTAGAGCGCATGGTAGAAGGCACACTCGAGGTGGTGATAGAGGATGCGGATGCCGAGGTGGTTGGTGAAGGCTCACTCAGTGTTGCAGTAGTTAGATGTTGTGGTTGATGGCAGTGGAAATTGAGCTTGTAACAAGCTTCTAACATTCTCTGTTCATGCCCACATTGCCATTTTCCTTTATACATGGAGTGGTAGATGCTGCCAACGTTGAGCTTGTTGCTGAAGGCTCAATGCACCTGAGCATCTCCGCTGTCTTGCATTTGATGATTAAATGATAGGTGGGAAGTGAGTTGCCAGTGTGAGATTTGGAGTCTCATCATGGTAAATATCACTTTGGCAATTGTATAAGAGAATAGATGGATTAGAACGTAAGACAGAATAAAATATACATTGAACAATCACATCTACTTACTGCTATTCTCATCTAATTACCAGCGCCAGGACTAGTTCCAAAATTCGGCAGCACTTCAACATTGGCCAAGACTCTGTTTACCCTTTGATGGCTGAATATATTATGATATCAGAGTAGGTGGATTAGAGTAAGCATTCAAAACAAAGCGTACTACCATAAAAATCATGTCTACTTACTGGCTGCCTACTCTCTATAATTTCCAGTGCTCGGGTGGGTTCACGAAAATTTAGCAGCACTTTATCGTTGGCCACAACTTGTGCTTATGAAATATCAAGTATCAAAATAAATCAATAGGAGTAAACAATACATCGACTTAGAGCGATTACTCATCCGTTCTGGCCAAGAGATCTTCACCCTTTGATCGAGTCTCTTCATGACTAAGTTGAATAAGCTGGAGTGGCTCACAACATTTTTGCAGCACTTCCCTCTGACTAAGAACTCCGCCCCTTTTGGTGGGGATGTAACTTCGATGGAACAAGATTCAAGAGCGCAATAAATATATAAGAGGGCAAAAAGACAGGGATTTGAGAATCTACCAAAATGACTTTACCTTGTTTCCATTGACAAGCAATGAAACCTGCCGTAAATGGTGATAGAATGCAACGAATTTCTTTGTATTTGACTGTGAAAATCTTCCACCACTGTCACCGCTACCCAGCTAGCGATTGATTCTCATCATCACATTCAAGACACTCATCGAATGCTAGCCCACTATGCTTGTGACGAGTGACGAGCCTCGCTCATTGGGAGAATTACCGATGCCTTGGTGGCAACAAAAATAACGGCTAATCGTATCTTGTTCCGTGCTACAGTTTGTGATTGACATGATGAGTTTATATCTGTGAGCGTCCAGTTCCAATGTGATGGCTCACAAATTCATCATTATCCTTGGCACTTCTATATCTACTCTCCAGCTGACCGTACTCATTACCCTCTGCACCTTTTTCATACACAGCAAAATGGTCCCAGCTTTCTCAGGTGTTGCACAAATAGCAATGGGACCCGTTTTCCAGATCAACCACAAACTTGTGCTGAATGTCTCGTAGTATTGGACAATATTACTTGGAATTGTTGTACTGGGATCACTTCCGAGTTGAACACTTCGTCAAGTCACCTTTCAAGATCCCTGAAGCTTTGGTCAGTTTGACCCAGCGTTAAAAGTAATATATGTTGCAATACCAGACCCCGCGCCCGACTGGCTGATACTAAATTGAATTGCATCGAGCGACGACCCCAGCTCGAAGACTAGTGTTGAAGATAGCAAGAGCCCAATGCTACCACAGTGCGTGTGTACAAGGGTCCTGCTACATCTTAGGCCGTCATTTATGCAATGCCTGCCCGCCATCCAACAGCAGAGATGCCGCGGAACCCCGCGGGTTAAGGAACCCGCCCGCAAAGCCAACTAACTACCATGGCATGACTGCCTTCTTTCATTCTTTCATTTCTCTTGTTGCTGCGCTTGTTCTTCGTGATTTTCATTTCCTTTTGCTCTCGAATCTTTTTGATGTTGTTTCATATTGAGTTCCTCCGTAGAATAGAATTCATATAGAGATGTCACAAAAAGTATGAGGAGCGAGTGTAAAGGGGCGGTCATATTCCCCGCTTTTATAGCCCGCTGGAATGGACTAAAATTAAAGGTATCTTGCCAACTAACTCGATAATTAATTAACATGTGTTTCTTCACGTTTCTTGTAAATCTTCGCCAGCTTTCTCGTAATTCGGCGAGAAACGACGGGAATAAAGAGAGGACTCGTTATTTTTTTTTCATTTTTTTCATTAAAATGTACTATCTATCTATCTAATTCCCGGTCTGATTAAATCGTCTAAAGCTAGGAGGGCACTATGTAGTGGCTGATTGGATGACTTTTTTGTTAAGAGCAGAATTCTAACCTTAACATTTCCCAATGCTAATGTCTCTCATTTGACTCTTCATTGTTGTTTCGGGTGCATCAATCTTTGTGCTTATGAAGCAATAGCATAGTAATATATCAATCCAAATCAACTGGAGGGGAAGATACAAACACGCCACCCATGCAATGGATTGAGGCTTACATAAAGTAATCAACGCGTTCCCTATTTGAAAATGAATGGAAATTTAGCACTGGTCGAACCAATGTACCTCAAAAAATAGAGCAAGAATACTTGATGCACAGCTTAACCAAATGGATGACATTGAAAAGAATGATGGTGCTATTCCATACCAGCAGCTGTGTATTTTTGTTTTGGGTACTCACCAGAATTCCATTGGCCCTAATGATCTCGTTGAGTTTTGGTCTGATCCTGCCGTAGCTCAATACACTTGCGACGATGCATTGATGAAACATATTTGCGATGCTGTTTGGTTCATAGCAAAGCAATACCTTGAATTGAGCATTTCAAAAGCCAGGGCACTAGCTCTCCATGGGAGCTTCCTGTGGCAATACCTGGTGAGTGTCTTGCTCGTCTTTCTGCATACATTTCTCTCAACGGCAAAACCTACTGTGATTGATAATTCAAAATGATATGTAGAAAGTGCCGGCTGAATGGATTCTCAAGATATTTAAAGAAAATATCCCACATGCCAAACTGAGCACTGAGTTGCCATTGCTTAGCAAAGGATTATCTGCCATTCAATCCACCTTTAAATTTGCAAATGTTTATCAAGAAATGCCTTCCATTTTCCAAACGGATTGTTACCAAGATATCTCGTGACTGTAAGTCTTCTTCTTCAAATAATCACCAAAAGACTTTTAAAGCAAAACATAAAAATGATAGTGGTACACAAATCGAACTTATATTGGTGGATGGTATGAACGAAGACAAAAAATCCATAGCTTCAATATCAAGCCCTCTACCACTCTCATGACATTGTTCAAGGATATGCTGAAAAGCGAGGTGTCTCCCTGACGGAGCTCCGATATTCATACAGCGGCAATGCTTTGTTTTTGAGCCAAATTGGCGACAAGGCACTACAATATTTGGCAATACAGAATCAAGATGGGATCAATGTACAGGATATGTGTGATCTTTAAGAAACAAGGGACGACAACGAAACAAATTGTGAGAACCAAAATAAAGATACTAAAATGCAATCTCCCAAGATAGATCAACCTAAGAACTGTCCCAAAAAGTTAAAAGGCGATGGCAAGAAGGTATTATGCCTTCACTATGAATCTGTAGAGACACTTGATATTATATGTACAAGAGGGGGCATTCCAAAATGCTAACCAAACTTCACGAAGACCTGCATCCTCAGCTGAAAGAAATCAATTCTCTTGATCTGAAAAGACAACCCCCAAAGCGGAAGTGCAAAATAGCAGAATGAAATGTGTCACTAAAGAGAGTTCTAAAGACAATCAACTGTTATCATTTGACTGTGTATGGGGCAAGGCAGGAAAACCAAGGTGAGGTGGAAAACCTGTAAAGACAAAGAAGCCATGTCATGTAGAGAGCACTCAAGATACATTCATGATAGACTTACATCGATTGATCAAGGCTGAGGCATTGAGTACTCTGAACAAGACTCTACCAGAATGGGTCAATGCTGCCATGAAAAGCGAGTATCCATTCGTGGAGACAGTCAAGATTTTGTGCGGCTGTGGAAATCAAATCTTATCTGAAGCTGCTCAAAAGTGGATAAAGTCAAAGAGAAATGTCAGCAATGTCCCAAAGGGCTTCTTGTCACATGCATAATACCACCCAGTCATCCTGCTGTAAATAAATGTGCTGAGATGGAATATGTCATGTCCATTAGAAATGATACATCTACAATCAAACAAAATTGTTTAAAAACCAATTATAACTAGGCACAAAACATGAATTTGAGTATAAATAGGATCAACTTGTTCCTGCTTACATTCAAATGCAGTTTGATCAAAATAATATCCTGACCTTCGCAGACAAGGGTGCGGCTCAAGAAAATATGACAGATTCTCAGTTTTTGGATATGCTACAAGCCCCATTTGTAATCAAATAGGAGTTAACTTCCATGACTTGGGCTTTTGTGCATACTTCTTCTCTCAACAGTTTTGAGGGTTGGCATTGTAAATTGTACATTCTGATGACGCCACGCACTGTGCCTCGGCATAGTCGGTGCCACGTATCTTGTAGCAATTGCCACTCCCGTTAAAGTTGATCCCATCTTCCAAAGACAGCAGCGAGCAAAGTCGAATCACAATGTCCTCCCCGTCCTCACAGTTTATTGTACCATAGAAGTCTAGGTATGAATATTGCCCAGCCCCCACCCACTTAGGAAGTCGAATATCCTTGATGCTAGGCTCCGAAGAGAAGAAGACATAGGTGACTAACTCAAGGGAGGGCATGTCCACACTTTCCAAGATAGTATTTCCTGAAAAACTGAGTTCGGAGGCCCCACAGTCGTCAGGACCGATTTCAACTAGGTCAGGGAACCCAGGGCTGGTTAGTTGGGGGTTATCATAAATGAGCACAGCACCATAATAATCAGTTCCAATGACTGAAGTCAACTTTGGAAACGAGAAATCAACGAGGGCCAGGTTGTCCCAAACAAAGAGATTTGCCTCGCCCCCATCTTCTGTGCGGATACTAGACAAGGCATCAAACGTGAAGGTTGAAATTGCATTGTTGTACCAAATGTAAAGAAATGCATTGCAGTAATAGCAGGCGGCGAAGATGGTCGTAAGCTTTGGGATGTTAATTGTTGATAAGACATTGTTGTTTCTCAGCTCCAAGGTGGCGTCAATGTAGTCATCTTCCGTCGCAGAGATCTCCGTTAGAGATGGCAAGTCTACTTCCTCCAACTTAGCATTACCTTCGAATGTGATTGATTTGGCATTATTGAGATTTGGTAGGGTGGCAGATTTTAGGTTGGATAGGTAGTTGATCCTCAAGCGCCCGACCGATTCGAGGACCGGGAAATGGACTTCATGTATTAGACTCAGAGGTGCTGTCAACCCCCCTCCTCGAATGTCGATTTCGTCCACAACGCTGCGAGTGTATGGCCACGTTAGGACACCCACCTCCTCCTCGCAGCAGGGCGCCACGCAATTGACTCCAGAGTCGGTTATGAATTCTATGGATGTGAGAGTCTCGCAGGAAGCTACTGAGACGGTAGGAGGTGAAGTTGGACTCTTGGACGGCGAGTCAGTCGGGACCGCCGTAG
Organism: Thalassiosira ordinaria; assembly: GCA_036939695.1. NCBI lineage: Eukaryota > Bacillariophyta > Thalassiosirophyceae > Thalassiosirales > Thalassiosiraceae > Thalassiosira > Thalassiosira ordinaria. Next base: position 9,466 of record JALLOX010006532.1, read on the forward strand.
GAGCTTTGGAAGGCGAATCGGTCGGGGCTGCCGATGGCGGGTCCGTGGGTTTGCCTTTGTATTTGTTGAGGGCGCGGGCGCGATTATGGCGTTCCTTGTCCGACGACAAGTAATAATTATTCTGGGAACCCTTGACCGGATATCCGCCAAGAGGTCCGATGGCGGAGATTTCCTCTGTGGCGAGAAACAGGCCAAGAACTATTTTGGGCAGGTTGCGTAGCACCATGGTCTGAATGAAGGGATGGACGACGATCAGGAGTGTCCAAGCAACAAGCAATCAATAGCAATAGCAATCAATCAACAACCTCAATCAACCAGGCAGAATCAACCGCGAATCTGCCTCCATCAAAGCTCTGATATTGTACCAGATTGTATCGTACATTGTACCTACTCATAGAGATATCTATCAAGCAAGATGTCCACCAGATGTCTGGTGTTACGTGGGAATTCGTATGATATTTCGCGTGGCAGTCCGTTTGGAGGATGCGGAGACACCAACTAGCGTGACCCGTCTACGCGTAGGCTTTGTTGACGCGTGGTACAAATCGCCAATCGCTCGATATACTGGGTTTCTACGATCGGATCTCGTGGTCGTTTTATCTTACCCGAC
>JALLOX010006715.1:0-13173 GCA_036939695.1 Thalassiosira ordinaria
GGGTAAAGTCTCAGACTAGGCTTGGGCCAGAAACGGACAAAATAAGCAAGGACATCAAATAGGGGGGTGTGGTGATATTTTTTGGGTAGTTCGCTCTGCTGATTGTATCGTACATACCTACACATGTTCACGCGCAATAAAAGGTATGAGTACACAGATACATAGGGGCAAACATATTGGGTAGGTACATATTGCCTACATAATACCCTGCAGACAAGGTCTGCACGATAATTAGCCAAAAAAGGGATTCTGATTCAACGAGACTGAATTTTTGTCTCGATAAGGCCACTACTCACATTAACCCTATTGTCTTATCAGCTTTTCAAAATGTGATTTTGGAGGGAAGTTCCCTCCAAAAGTGCAGAAAAGTGCATAACTACCCTCCAAAATAACGGCCTTATCCTCCAAAAACTTTGGAGGGTACGGGCCAAAATGACGACACCCAATACTACGGTCACTCGTCATCAAAGGATATCCTTCGAGACTCATCTAATAGTTTCCTTGGAGAGATCTCTCAACATGGAAGATCATACAGGGCTGCTGCTGTGAGCGATGATGAAGAAGAAGCAAACTAGTTTGATTTCAGTTTGATTCTCACTCAAAATTGAGAACAATACTGGCTGTACTCACTTCATGGTTTGGATGATTGTGTCAGTCATGAGGAACGAAACGAGCACCATGTACTTTCACCTATTTGATATTATATGGATGACAAATTCTTCAGACGAATCACTAGAACATAATATTGTGAAGAATGTTAATGTCATGATGAGCGTATGTTAATGAAATGAGTGAGCATACGTTCACTTCATCTCAGACCAAAGATCCTTCTTTTGTACTAAAAATCAGACCAAAGATCGTTCTTTTGTACTTAGAATTCAGATTGTGTGTTCTACCAAACAATGTACATCATTTTTTGAACACTAGCAGCTTCTGAAATCAATATATCTATCGTAGCTTTCATCACTCAGGCAGCCTCGACGCTATTCAATCAACGACGCCCTCAGAAACATTCGCTCCATTAATCTTCTTGGTCTTTGCTTGGAAAGTTCTTGTTCTCTGTTATTTTGTTGTTTGCAATCGTAACAATCTTGATTGCTCAGACCTTTGTTGGAGACAAAATCATCATATTGGCGAGAATGGGTCACCGCTTAATCTATTTGCACTATGTTTAATAATCAAAATATAAGTAAAATATAGAGCGAGCAACGAAGAAGGCCGATATTAAATGTTCATATTGCTTCAATCGTTGCTCAGACAATATCATGCTGCTGCGCTATCAAAGCTGACTCGGTACTTTGTAGTGGGAGCATTGCGGATCGATTGCTTTACGGTGGCTCCTATTGTATCGTTTTCGTTCGGCTGCCTCTGTTCTTGCTGTTCACAATTGAAACTAAAACTGTTGCTGCTTTGAATTTGATCACAAGTAGCATATCATACATATCTCCGAAACTTGAATCGACGTAGTCTTTGATTTGGCAAACCTCGCCAGAACTCCCCATACTAAGCCCTTTGTGCTATGGGTGCTAGAGCTTTTGCTTGGCAATTCGCCATACTGTCAACCTGTGTTTCTTTTTCCAACTATTCTGTATTTGAGTAGATGTATCAATGAGTACTACTGATACCTCCAGCATGGATATACTTTTTGGTTGTATGATTAAAACATTAAAGATGCATCTCGATGCATATCGTGCATAGAGATATTCAATGACCGTTTCCTGAATTTCTCCTCTGTCATTACTTCGTCGTGTCTTGCCACAGATTGAGTATCTCAATATCGACAACAAAGCCGAGACAGCGTATTTAAGTTGATGTTGGATAAAGAAGGTGATAAAACGTTATGACTTTTGCATTGTGCTTTGAAGATACATACAGTTGAAGCGAAAGAAAGGCAGGGCAATATATCCGTAGCCCATAGATCCTTTCACAAAAATGCACGGGCCGCAAAAAATGAATTCAAAAACATCTGGTGGACGCTTCTGATAGCAGCCAGGGAGCCAAGAGAGATTCAGCCAGGTACCTCATACTGAGTCAGAGAACTCGAAGAGCCAGTCAAAGAGCAGCTTATCCGTTGAGCGAGTCAGCCTCATGAAGCCAAAGTGAAGAGGGCAACAAAAAAGTCTAACCCACAAAAGTGCTCAGAAAAGACTACCTTGTCTACCTAGAGGCTATATCCCACCCAATATCTAAACCTCTCTCTTTCTCTCTCTTCTCCCCACAAAAGCATCATCTCTTTCATCTCTGTTCAAAGCAAAAACAGATGTGAACAGATAATAAAAATTGAACTTCTCATGAGTGACTCTACGATGCGTATGGCGTCCTTATCAGCCAAAGCTTTGCAGTGAATTGAATGGCTGCAATTTTGAGAACGAGGCAATTACGATTGACGAATAGATGTCCTTGTTCTTTGCAGCACATCTCATCGGCTCTGTTTAGCAATGATGAGAATGAGAATGCCAGTAGTGAGAGACGAGACGCGGATTAACGACAGCTAGAGCGAGCGATTGCTTGTATTTTTGGTTTGTTGGCATCGCCTCAGCCTTTCTTGATGACATTTGTTTGAGAGCTCGCTCTCCTTCCCAGCTTGCCTGTAGACGAAAATTTGATGGCAGCGGACGGCGGCAGGTTTCATTCGTTGGGACGTTGGACGGATAGGAGAGAAGTGATGCGATGGTCTGATGGTTGAGCATCAGGGGCTAATCTAGTAAATTCGTACTAGAGATTTGCCCCTGTCGAGCATGCTTGATGTGCTTGATGGTGATGGTCTCTCTCTCTCGAGCGAGAGCGGAATTGAAGTGAATGTGAAGCAGCGCGCACAGGATGGAAAGCTTGTTCTTTTTGTCTTTTGTTTGACAGAAATGAGCGATAAGTTGAACCTGTTTCGATCGGATTCTACCAAGGAATTTATATTATGTTAGATTTTATATCGCGTAATATTGCTAGAATATCGCCAATCATGATTCCTGCGTGGATCAACAACAAAAAAAGTAACGGCTCAATCTGAGAGAAATCAGGGATGGATGAGGCAGCCAGCTGAACCGCAGTCTGGCGGTTGTGGCAAGGGCGACAAACCCAGCAATGGCAACATGACGGACTGGAGTGGCAGAAACTCACATCAGCGAGACGCAAAAGGATCCCTCCTTGAGTAAATAAAAATTCCCTAGGTATGGAAAGTCAGCGATGATAGGGAGACGGCATGGGGACTGAAAACTGACGGCACGGAGTACATGCCAAAGGCAATTTGGAAGAGTTACTGCCAGATCTTCCAAAAAGAGGCTTCGTTGCACCGTTCCAATCCATCGTGTACAATGATAAGGTTGCTACACGTTCAGGCATACCCTCCTACTATTCCTCAGATTATTGAAGTGCCGCCACCTTTGCTGAGAGATAGATAGTAGCAAGAAGATGGAGGGTGTACCATCATGTAGGATTTTCATACTTGAAATGTACAACTAATATATCGCAACAAGAACAAGAAAAATGGGTCAAAGGCAATAGCATCGATCGATGTACATTTTGACTACTCTGCCAATTAGTGCTTGGCAATTTTTTAAACTCTGGCTCATTGAGCCTGGCTCAGACTCTCGAGAGGAGCTCAGGCTCTCTTCTAGAAGCTCACCTGTGTCGTTCGGGGCCCATAGACTCTGGTATTTGGGACTATGAGATCCACTCAGAGAGCTGATTTCTGATGCGGTAGAGAGTTCAGGTATATTTTGATAGCAACATTCTCGCATTTCCACAATGGATATGGCTTCAAATTCCCATAAAATCATTCTCGCCTACAGCTGCTTTTCCTATTCTTGGAACAAAAACAAAATACTTATTAACTTATTACTCTTGGCCTAGAGGCAGATTCTACTTGGTTACCTACATCTGCTGCATTGAAAGTATGGTCCTTCGCGCAGCCATTGAGATACACTTAAAAGTAAAATATCGCATGGAAAGGAAGTAAATTGATTGAAGTATGCATCTTATTCTTTTTATTTTGGTTTTGCTTTACGCCAAAAACGTGGGCGGAGGCTTCACCATCACCTCGTGTATCTTCTGAGGCACATATATAATCATTTCTATCGGATGTACTACTAGGGCAAACACGGAGTTCAAAAACTTGCTTCAGGCATCCTGGAGCTTAAACGGGATTCCTTTTAGAGGCCACAGGCACGCCTAGCGTTTACAAAACCATGACCATAGAATTCGTCTTTTCCAACTGGACCTTCGTCATCTGCGGAGTTCTTGAGGGCGGTCTTGAGCTTTCCAAGTGACATTCCTGGATTGTTTCCTAGAATGAGAGCTGCCACACCGGCTGCTGCTGGTGCTGCAAGACTGGTACCAAATTGGAAACAATAACCAGTAATGGTATTGCAAGTGGTTAGAACCTTTTCAAGATCAGACCTTACAGTGGATGTGAGCTCTGCTATGACATCTTGATCTGTTCCTAGCACGTCCTCAATGTCTTGGCCATCGGACCAGGTAATACTCAATGTTGGAATAGTGATAGTGGGATCATCCCCACCCAGAGTTGGAGCAGTCCCACCAACATTGTTAGAGATGATGACACCAATGGCACCCGAAGCTTGCGCAGCAAGAACCTTGGTTGTATAGATACATGTACCCCTGTGAATGAGAGCAATCTTGCCATTGACATTAGCATCCTGGACCTCACTTTCACATGCATCGTGATAGTCGCCGGTAGTGTCAAAAGAGTCAGTGAATAAAACAACCTCGCCAGTCAATTTGTTGGCACTTGGACCAAAACCAGCCGCACCAGCAGTCTTGGGTCCAGAAATTGACTCTGGTGATATGATGACAACATTTCCTGTTGACACCTCTCCTCCAGGCGCTGCAACAAATGTTGAGCCCTCTCCATAGTTAGAGTACAAAGCAGGCTCACGATTGGGTCCAGTTGCTGTGATAGCAAGGGCACTGCCCGACTCTGCTGGAACTTTAATCGTGTCTTTTGCCTATGGTTGGAATCGAACAACATGGATATCAGTAGAAACAGCGAGTTGTAGATTGGAACAAGGACGAAACCTCTCACCTGTCCCAAGTCAATCCCATCGTTGCCCATCGAAGATATGACGAGCGTGCCTTGACTGGCAGCGTAGTTGACAGCCTTGGCCGCTGCACTAACCAGAGGGCCAGTACCTCCGCGCTTGGGGAAAGTGTAGCCAAGGCTCTGCAAAAAGAAGAGTTTGGAAGATATTGTGAGAGGAGAGAGAGGGAGGGAGGGAGCTCTATGACTCTGCGTCAGGTAGTTTAGGTCTTTCGGACTCACCAAGTTGATAATATCAGCTTTGTCGCAATCTACGCGACCAAGTGCAGCTGGATTTGAAGCATAAAGAACGGCTCCAATTATTGAACCGAAACTGCCAATAGAGCCGTGACTACCTTTGACGGAAATAATTGTGGCCTGGGGAGCAACTCCAAGAACATTTCCATTTGCTGCAGCAACGCCTGCCACAAGCATGCCGTGCCAATTAGTATCAGAATACCATGGCTCAGGTGGCCAGAATGAAGCTGAACAGTCCAAATCCATATTGGAAGCAAGGTCTGGATGATTTGGATTGATACCACTGTCGATAATGGCAATCCTCTGGCATAATAGAGGGAGTAAAAGCGGAAATTGTGAAGGAGAAATTGAGACTCAGAATTTAGGGGACAGAACAGGAGCGTAGCAACTTCTTGATACTTACTACGCCAGCTCCAGTGCAACCTTGAGCCCATGCGGCAGGAGCTTCCATTTCCATCATATTCCACTGAAGGGAGAAATATTCCGCTTCCGATAAGTCAATTATATTTCCAGTGATGGTTGGCTCGATGATTTCGTTGTCAATACCTGAATCGGACAACGGGTGCTGCCATTCGACAGCAAAGTCCGTGGCACTCTCAATAACTCCATCACTATCTTCAACATTCAGATCGTCTAGAAAGTTAGAGTTATCAGAAGAAACGTATGTCAGTTCAGTTTCAGCGTGGCTCCAGAGAACTTGCGCCCCAGCAGCGGCAGCTTTTTCCTTCGCCGTTTCATGGGGTCCTTGCAACAAATAATACTGGGGCCCGCCAGGTACATCAGGATCTGCATCGCCTGAAGCAGTCGACAAACCAAGGAGAAGATATCCAAAGATTTTCATTGCTGTGACTTGGCTTGATTTGTTTTGACTTGACTAGTTACTTGGCTTGGAATGACTTGAATAACTTGACTTGACTTGAAATGACTAGATTAACTTGACTTGACTTGACTTGACTTAACTCGACTAATTTGACTGATTGAGATTGTTCTTTTTACAAAAATGTTCAAAGAGGATACATTGGAAGTGTTTATTAGAGAAATGCACTTAGAGAGAAGAAACTTTTCATATCAATGTAGTTCACGGCACTCTACTTACAATTTGGTCAGATGATGATTGAAAATTATGAGACCATAGAATAATGAAAGATTGCTGTATTCTCATTACATGGTGCAATACTACTATTGAATGCATATTTGATAGAACAAGAGAACGGGGAAAACATGCGGAGAGGCAGCTGAAGGATCAAATCTTGAATCCTTCCGAGCCACGTCAAGGAAGTTGCCCAAGAGACTCAATCATGCTAGGCAGCTCCACCAAGATGTCACACGTTGCATGACATGATTTCATTGCCAAGAACCCATGTAATTTGTTAAGAGGGTTTCATGCAAGATCTGTGAAGTTCATGCATAAAAAGTGAGTCCAATCTGACAATCTACTACCACGAACTCCCAAAATACAGCAGAGCAGAGATTCAAACCCTTTTTGAGTTCTGATCGGTATTTCATAGAGCCTTGATTGTTACTTGATTGATATCATTGAAGTCAAACAGGTACTACAACGGCAGCACAAGAACATCAGAGAGTGCTGCCCTACTGCAAGTGCTATGATGATATGCAAGGGCCTTCAAAATGCATGCTGTGATCTGCGGCATCTCAAGATATAAACCATTAAGGAGAACCGGGTAGGTATGTGGTTTGAAGCCTTCATGCATTTTGCACATGCTTCACTTTCTCCATATCATGTCAATTCTCATGCTAATCGCCATGGTCCTCGATGTTATATCATGATGGATGATGATGATGATGTGATGTGTTCTCATCATCTCATAAACAGTGCACAGTCATCAAGAAGTGATCGCCGGTACTGCCGGCTCCTGCATGCATCCCCAAATTTGAAATTTCAGATTCCCCTTTTGACGCTCTTTGACATAAAATTCCTTTGACATTATTCAATGTTGTAGATTACATCATAATGTTATTGAGCGTGAGCCCACCGATTTTGTGACCGTGCAGACTGTCTCATCTCTAAAAAAAGAGGCAACAACTCCTCATCATGCCTGGTACTCACTGAGGGTCGGAGTGTCAGCAATAAGTGCCTACCTGTCTGCATGCAGAGATGCATAGAGCTAGCACCCTCTCTCTCTCATGGAGAGACAGGCCGGAATCTGCATGCTCACAATCTCCATCAAGACTGGTAGATATCCCGTGTGTCTTCTACGAATGCACAGCACCATTGAAACTTGAAACTCTTCACTTTTTCTGACACCTTATCTACCGATATCTCTCTACTTCTCTACTCCGACAAAGCATACCTCTCTCTCTCTTAGAGAGAGAGAGAGAGAGCAGAGAGCTACATAGAGAGATACCATACCTTTTACTCTCTCTCTCTCTCTCTCTAGCTAGAGAGAGAAGGGCACAAATCACAAACGGCTAGAAGACAAAAGAGAGTCCATAATATATGGGACTAATGACTCAGCTAAAGACTCAACTAAGGTCTCACAGCAAAACAAAAATAATCTTCGTCACAAAATGTGATCGTCGGAGTCACAAAATGTGATACCCTAGAGAGAGAGACATTTGACTCAAATCACTTCTATTGTCTTTTGACATGCTACACTATACTATGCATATGCCCTGGAAGTTCAAACAAATTAGTGGTCATGATATTAGACACAATATGACACAACATCAACACTCCTAATAAAGTCCACTCTCAAATAAGATATTGACTGTTGATGTTCATAAGCCAGTATCCAACCACGAAGCCAGCCTATGTATGTAGAACTAGTACCAGCGCCATACCGTAGATTTTTGGGCAGTTCTGTGGCGCAAGCCTTTTTTGGCTCATATCCGCGCCAAGTTGTTATCATAGAGAGAGTGTCGCCTAAAAGCTAGAGCGTACTGATGACAACTCGTCCGCTTCTCATGGTCCTCTTCCCATGATGCCGAATAGTTTCCTATCATTACTCCTCAGACGTGGCACTGGTACTACTCCAAACTTGAAGAGATCGAAACTTGAAGAGACCACAATGCGTTCCTTCCAGTATCATCTCTCGATTTGCAATCTCATGATGCCTGACTGTACCTCTTCAGCTTGTTGCTTTCTGGCCTCCATCTATCAAAACAGACACCGATCAAAAGACAGATTGAAAGACGGATCGAAAGACGGATCAGAGGATCGAAAACAAATCAAAAGACGGATGGAAAGATTGATCTCACGAGACGAATTGAAGACTGGTTGAAACACAAATCAAAACGTGACGGTACTCATAATAATATGCATCTCCCAATATGACTCCGATCTCTCGAGAGATCCTTATCTAGTTCAGTCTTTGAGGGATGCTTTTAACTTGAGAGATGCAACTTTAAGAGATGTTGTGCTGTGTGTCAGAGGACAATGGATATAAGAGAGAGACACCCTACCGTCTCTCTCTAGTAGTGAGAGCTGAGAGAGAGACTGTGTTGAAGATAGAAAGACGAATTGGCAGAGGAATCGAAAGACAAATCAATGAGTTGGCTCTCTTTGGAGAGAGAGCCTTATGACAACGACTCTCTCGAGAGAGATAGAGCCTCATTGTATCGATTCTCTAGAGAGAGAGGACTTTTATCATATCAACTCTCTCTAGAGAGAGAGCCTCATTGTATCAATTCTCTAGAGAGAGAGCGTCACCATAACTCTCTCTCTGGAGAGAGAGTTATATCATGATAACGACACTCTCGAGAGAGTCTATTCCTAGTATCCACTGTCTGTTAGAGTGCCGTATCTCTCTGGAGAGATAGCCTTATGGTAATGACTCTCTCTAGAGAGATAGAGCCTTAGAGCCTCGTTGCACCGACTCTCTAGAGAGAGAAGACTTTTATCATATCGACTCGCTCTCTAGAGAGAGCCTTATGGTAACGGCTCTCTCTAGAGAGATAGAGCCTCATTGTTTGACTCTCTAGAGAGAGAAGACTTTTATCATATTGACTTTCTCTAGAGAGAGAGCCGCTCATCGTTTCAATTCTCTAGAGAGAGAGCCTCACCATATCGGCTCTCTCTCTAGAGAGAGAGTTTATCATATCAATACAATCTCTAGATAGAGAGAGAGAGCCCCATCGTATCGACTCTCTGGAGAAGGAGCCTCATCATATTGACTCTCTCTCTCTGGAGAGCGAGTTTAATCACATCGACTCTATTGAGAGATAGCCTCATCACATCGACACTCTAGAGAGGAAGCCTCACCACATCGACTATCTCTCTCTCTCTCTGGAGAGAGTGTTTTATCATATCGGCTCTCTCTCTAGAGAGCTCTCCTCTCTAGAGAGCTCTCCTCTCTAGAGAGCTCTCTAGAAGTGGGTTTATTCACTGGTCCTTCGAGAGAACCAGAGTCAACATTCACTACAGATAGAGTCCAAATACTAAAATGAGAGTAGTAAAACATACACTCCATCAAGAATAAACGATCATATTGGCTCTCTCTCTCTAGAGAGAGAGCCTTATCATATCGACTCTCTCTCTCTCTCTCTCTCTCTAGAGAGAGAGTCTTATGGTATATCGAGAGATAGCCTTATCATATCGATTCTCTCTCTCTCTAGAGAGAGAGCCTTACGGTATCAACTCGTTCTAGAGAGAGAGAGAGCCTTATCATATCGATTCTCTCTCTCCAGTGAGAGAGAGCCTTATTATGATCATATCGGCTCTCTATAGAGAGAGAGCCTTATCATATGGACTCTCTCTAGAGAGACTCTTACGGTATGGATCCTCTAGAGAGAGAGACTTATGATGTATCGAGAGATAACCTAATCATATTCGTTCTCTCTGTAGAGAGAGCCTTACTGTATCGACTCGTTCTAGAGAGAGAGAGCCTTTCATATTGATTCTCTCTCTAGAGAGAGAGAGAGAGAGAGAGCCTTATTGTGATCGTATCGGCTCTCTCTCTCTCTAGAGAGCCTTATCACATATGGACTCTCTCTAGAGAGAGCCTTACGGTATCGACTCTCTAAAGAGAGAGAGTTATGGTATCGAGAGATAGCCTTATCATATCGATTCTCTCTCTCCAGAGAGAGAGAGCCATATTGTGATCATATCGGCTCTCTATAGATGAGAGCCTTATCATATTGATTCTCTTTAGAGAGACTCTTACGGTATGGACTCTCTCTAGAGAGAGAGAGACTTATGGTATATCGAGAGATAACCTAATCATATTCGTTCTCTCTGTAGAGAGAGCCTTACTGTATTGACTCGTTCTAGAGAGAGAGCCTTTCATATTGATTCTCTCTATAGAGAGAGAGAGCCTTATTGTGATCATATTGGCTCTCTCTCTCTAGAGAGAGCCTTATCATATCAACTCTCTCTCTCCTAGAGAGAGTCTTATGGTATTGACTCTAGAGCATATTGACTTTTCTCTAAAGAGAGCACCTTATCATATCCATTCTCTCTCTCTAGAGGCAGAGACCTATGGTATCGAGAGATAGCACCCATTCTCTAGAGACAGCCTTACACTATCAACTCTTTCTAGAGAGAGAGAGCCTTATCATATCAATTCTCTCTCTCTGGAGATAGCAACTACTGCCCAACTCAATGTCATGCCTTGATAGATGATGAAATCATATTAGTGCTGAGCAGCTTTTTACACGATCATGTAGTAGTGCTGAGCGGCGTTTTACATGATCGCGGCGTAAATTGTGGAGCCACAAAAAAGAGCTTGCGCCACAGAACTCCCATGTCTAATGTAGTCAGATGCCACGTCAGGATTTGGATGTAACAGATACCTACGGTACCAACATACCATTGGATACTGGCTTATTCAAAATTATATTATCATTCACACAGTCATTCACCCCCCGCCGCCCTCCCATCACCGACTCCCATCACCGACTCCCGTTCCCACCTCCCACCTCCCACCTCTCGATCTCCTATTCCTATTGACCACCCAACCACAAAGAGAGCATCATCTTACCACTCTTTACAACGTTCGTAACCTCTCAGACTACCCCAGGCTCAGGGTTGTCCTTCAACTCATCTGGAGATTGGTCACAGATGCAGGTTGCATTATTTTTTATTCAGCTCCACTAATATTGTTTATTGTGTAACTAGATACCTAGAGGTACGATTATGATGTTGTTTAGGCGGGCATTGCAAGTTAGAGAAACAGTGATGTCGTAAAAAGTAGCTGGGCAGTGATAATTTTTCATCTACTTGCTGTGTGCTGTATTTGGACTTCATGTCAACAAGATTGTGTTTCCAAGATGGTGTTTTTCCAAGATAGTGGTGCTCACACGGATCGCAGCTCTGCATAAGGCATCAAACATTGCAAGATATCTATCGGTCACACTTCTCTGTTGTTTCAATAAGATCATTTGGCACACAAAAAATACAACAACACAATCAGCAAGCAATACACACACTACAGAATCCAACAAATCATAATATCGAGCACATAGTACAATACCTTGTTATTGAAGGCAACCAGTAATACAAAGCAAAACGAGACTTGACAAAATGACGGCACTATCAGAAACACCAATTTACCCTTCCAAGAAAATTTTGATTGTTACCGGGGACTGTCCTTCTCACCCATATGCTTGTGCCAAGCTTGCTACAGTTTTGGCAGAGTACCATGAGGTGACTGTATCTGGGCCCAATGGCTCTGCCTTATCAAGGCTACAAGCAGAGGTTAAGAGGTACAACGAATCAGCAGTAACAAAGAGAAAGATCAGATGCTTATCAATTGGGGATGTTACGACAAAAGTTCATTGCAACGTGCGGTCAGTAAGAAACCCTCAGGATTACTCGCCTTCCCAAATTATTTTCGATACATTGTTCAACCAGGACAAGTACAATCCATATGGTATTGCGAATGATTTTGAGCAGCTGATGGATGACCAAGTAGACACCTACGACAATCTCAAACGAATCATCCCCAACTATGATCTTGTATATGCTATCCATACGGCAGCGGGGACAGTTTGTGACGCCATTGAGTCTCTTCAACAAGAGCAGGCTGGTTCGGTACCTCCGTGCATTATCTTTTCATCCTTGCCGTATAACTCTGGATTCATGTATAAACACCTGTGGACAACACCTCGATCAATTGTGGCACTTCCCCATGTTGCTACATACTCCTCGCCCAGAAAGGCATTGGAGGAATCTAGCCTCTTCCTAGCTGGACTTGTCTCATATCTTGTTCAAATGTTTTGGATGTGTCTTGACACCTATCATGCTGAGCGAGCTTGGAAGATGGCCGCAAAGCGAAGTGACAAGCGACGGGCTGCTCGGGGTTTACCTCCAGTCCGCGATGCCATGAGGTACTATTGGATGAACTATCCCGTGCTGAGTGTTGGGGGGATGGCACCATACATTGCAAAAGGAGAACCTATTGCTGATAATGCAACAGTGGTAGGATCTATTAGATCTACGCACACTTCCGACCTCAACCAACTCAATGATTGGTTTGACCGAGCTAACGTTAGCAAGCTCATCTATGCTAGTTTCGGCACTGGCACTCAATTATCAGTCGAAGAGGCAACAAATCTAGCAAAGCTGGCACTCTCATTGAAGAATTCGGAGCATAGTCTACTATTATCTCTTTCAAAGGGCTCACAAGAACGTCTACGGCATGTGTTTGACCAAGTATTGGGTTCCAGGCCGACCAAGATGGGCGACGGATTCTGTGAGTATGGGAAGTTCCGCATTGATAGTGATGTTCCTCAAGAGAACCTGTTGTTGAGCACAGAACAAACAAGCAAAGTCCAAGTGGATCTTTTTCTATCTCACATGGGTTTTGGCGGTTATACTGAAGCTGTCTATGGGGGTGTGCCATTTGTAGCATATCCGGCTGGATGTGACCAGTGGTACAATACAGAACGAGCTGTTGAAGCTGGCATTGCAGTTAAAGCTCAGC
>JALLOX010006731.1:0-2500 GCA_036939695.1 Thalassiosira ordinaria
TTGGATTCCTTATATTTTAAGTGCTATTAAAGCAACGGCTTTATTCTTCCGGAATGTTCATTATATTGTTCAAAACAATCAAATTATCATTGTTGATGAATTTACCGGCCGGATTATGCCAGATAGAAGATGGAATGAAGGTTTACATCAAGCTGTTGAAGCAAAAGAAGGCGTTCCGATTAGACAGAATACAGAAACAGCAGCATCAATTACTTATCAAAATTTTTTCTTATTGTACCCTAAATTATCCGGTATGACTGGAACCGCTAAAACATCTGAGGTAGAATTTGAAAAGATTTATAATTTACCAGTAGAAGAAATACCAACAGCCCGCCCAAATCTTCGTAAAGACTTGCCTGACTTTGTTTATAAAGATAGTTTAACCAAATGGACTGCTATTGCACAAGAATGCAAATCTATTGCAAAAACAAAACAACCAATCTTAATTGGTACAACAACTGTTGAAAATTCTGAAATGTTAGCAGATTTATTAAAAGAATATCAACTGTCTTATAGATTGTTAAATGCAAAACCAGAAAATGTCAAACGAGAATCAGAGATTGTTGCACAAGCTGGCGAAATTGGAAGTATTACAATTGCAACAAATATGGCAGGCCGCGGAACAGATATTATTTTAGGAGGAAATATTACATTTAAAGTTCGAAAACAACTTTATAATATTTTAGTTTCTTATAAAAGCCAAACTAACTCTACAAAATTAAATAATATTTTCCCGTTGATAAACGATATTAATTTTACTTCACAAAAATTTTTAAGTGTTTTAAATTCATTACTTAATGATTCTAAATTTTTAAATTTATCATCAACTGGAATTTTAAAATTCCTAAATGAAATTGATCAAATTCGAATTCCTAAAATCCCGTATCAATGTTCAATTAAATTTTTATTAAATGAATTAATAAAATTTGAGAGAAAAAATCAAAATATTAACAATAAAATTGTTAAGAACTTNATTTTTATTAAATGAATTAATAAAATTTGAGAGAAAAAATCAAAATATTAACAATAAAATTGTTAAGAACTTAGGTGGGCTTTACATTATTGGGACTGAACGAAATAATTCTCGTCGAATAGATAATCAATTACGGGGTAGATGTGGGCGCCAAGGTGATCCAGGAACTTCTAGATTTTTCTTAAGTTTAGAGGATTCTTTATTTCGAAATTTTGGAAGTTCAAAACTTCAAAACTTTATGCAGAATCAACTTTTAGATGATTTACCATTAGAATCAAATTTATTAACTAAAAGTTTAGATGCAGCTCAAAAACGAGTAGAAGAAAGAGATTATGATGGCCGAAAATATTTATTTGACTATGATGATATCTTAAATAAACAACGTAATATCGTCTATTATGAACGGAGAAAACTTTTAGAAAGTCAATCTCTTCGCGAAACAATTTTAGCTTATGGCGAACAAGTTATTAAAGATATTATAAATTTATTAAAAGATCCAAAGTTCACAAAAAATAGTTCACTAATTGAAGAATTATTTAAAACAAGGTTAGTAAGTTTAAATGATGATTTAAATAACATAGATCCATTTGAATTAAAAACTTATTTATTTCAAGAATTTTGGTTGTCGTATGAATCGAAGGTCCTAGAATTTGAAATATGTCAAATTGGGTTAATTAGATCCTTTGAACGTACAATTATTCTTTATTATACAGATATTGCTTGGAAAGAACATCTACAAAAAATTGCATTATTACGTGATGCAGTAGGATGGAGAAGTTATGGACAACGTAATCCATTGTTTGAGTTTAAAGAAGAAGCCTATAATTTATTCCAAAATCGAAATATAACGATAAGACATTTATTGATTCGTGATTTTTTACACTCATTTATATTATAAAAGTTAAATTCGTTTTTATTAAAAAAAAAATTAGTTATGACAAAACGTACTCTATCAAATAAAACCCGTTCATCTGTTTTAAAAGTATCGGGCTTCCGTGCTCGTATGGCAACAGCTCAAGGAAGAAAAATAATACGTAATCGAAGAAAAAAAGGTCGAAAAAAATTAGCAATCCCCCGTTAAGTAAATAAATTATTAGAGTAACACAATTTTGTTTACTCTAATAATTTATTTACTTAACGGGGGATTGCTAATTTTTTTCGACCTTTTTTNGTAAACAAAATTGTGTTACTCTAATAATAAACAATTTTTTATGTAAAATTAATATAATAGTATTTTATTAAATAGAATTTTGATAGAACGATTTTATGAAATTTACTGATGAATTAACACTTTTATTAAAAGCTAGGTATCCAATAATTTATATCAATACAATTGAAGAGGACCGAGTAGAGTATATTATTCGCAAATATATTAAAACTAGTTTAAATAGAAGTATTTATAGTTGGGATTTTATTGATGGTTATACAAACAATCCAAATAATGAAGGGTTTGCAAAACGAAATCCAGTACAAGCACTTGAACTCGTTGAACGGTTAACCGCCCAAACTCCTGCTTTATTTTTATTA
>JALLOX010006731.1:10000-18805 GCA_036939695.1 Thalassiosira ordinaria
GCCCCATAAATTGGATCATAACCTTCTTCTGTAAGGAAGAATCGTACAGCATTATCGATATTTAAAATTGCACCTTGTTCTTTTAGTCGTTTAGTTAATTGATTTAANGAAGAATCGTACAGCATTATCGATATTTAAAATTGCACCTTGTTCTTTTAGTCGTTTAGTTAATTGATTTAACATTAGCCCACAAATTTCCCAAATATCATGTTTTGATAAATGATTAAAGACAATAATGTCATCTATTCGATTTAAGAATTCTGGACGGAAGAATTTTTTTAATTCTTCTTGTACTAATCCAGTTATTTTAACAAATTTTTCTTCATCTTCTGCTGTTACTTCCTTTTCTACGGGTGCTTTTAATGAAAAACTTCCATCAGAATTTACTAATAAGTCAATCTTTTTATTTTCTCTGTCTGGCACATCAAATCGACGACCAAAGCCAATTTTTTCTTTTGAAAGAACAGGAGACTCTTTTTCAATAACTCGAGCACCTAAATTAGTTGTCATTACAATAATACAATTTTTAAAACTAACAACCTTACCACTTGAATCTGTTAAATGACCATCATCTAATATTTGTAAGAATAAATTAAAAACATCAGGATGGGCTTTCTCAACCTCATCAAATAGCACAATAGAGTATGGTTTTTGTCTTACTGCCTCTGTTAATTGTCCACCATCTTGGAAACCTACATAACCTGGGGGTGATCCAATTAGTTTTGCAACTGTATGTCTTTCCATAAACTCCGACATATCAAACCGAATAAGATTTTTTTCATCATCAAACATATATTCAGCTAGAGATTTTGTTAATTCAGTTTTACCAACACCAGTTGGACCAGCAANTTTCATCATCAAACATATATTCAGCTAGAGATTTTGTTAATTCAGTTTTACCAACACCAGTTGGACCAGCAAAGATAAAACTTGCAATTGGACGTTTTGGATCTTGAATACCAACCCGTGCTCTACGTACTGCTTTTGAAACAGCAGTAATAGCATGATGTTGACCAATTAATCGTTCATGAAGAATACTTTCCATTAACTTTAAACGTTCATTTTCTGACTGATTAATTTTAGTTACAGGAATACCTGTCCATGCAGAAATAACTTTAGAAATGTCACTTTCCGTAACTTCATCAAAACGTGGCCCATTTGGATCTGCATATTTTGCATATCGTTCTTTACTAGTTAATGCGAATCGCATTATTCGTAAATGTGTACGAACTTCTATCTCATGTTCAACTAATAATTTTGCAGTAGCAAAATCATTTTCACTTATTGCATCAGCTTTATCTTTCATTGTCTCGTGTAATTCTACAAGTAATTTTTGTAAACCTGTAGGTAATGAGTTATTTCGTAATCGAACACGAGAACCAGCTTCATCAATAACATCAATAGCTTTATCAGGTAAATTACGATCTGCAATGAATCTACTTGATTGTTTTGCAGCTTCTTCAAGAGCTAGGTCACTATAAGTTAAAGCATGGTGACGTTGAAATTCGGTTTTTAAACCTTTTAAAATATCAATTGTTGTTTCTACAGAGGGTTCTTCTACAAGAATTGAATGAAATCTTCGTTCTAGTGCTGGATCTTTTTCAATGTATCGACGATATTCGTCTAAAGTAGTTGCACCAATAACACGTAAAGTACCACGAGCTAAGGAAGGTTTTAAAAGGTTTGCAGCATCAACAGCACCCTCAGCTGCCCCTGCTCCTACCAACGTATGGATTTCATCAATTACTAAAATTGTTTTTCCATGCTGATTAACTTCGTCAATAATATGTTTCATCCGTTCTTCGAATTCCCCACGATATTTCGTTCCAGCTAAAACTGAACCAAGATCAAGNAATAATATGTTTCATCCGTTCTTCGAATTCCCCACGATATTTCGTTCCAGCTAAAACTGAACCAAGATCAAGAGCTCGTATATAATGGTCTAATAAAAATTCTGGACAGTCCATACTTTGCATTAATATTGCAAGTCCTTCAGCACAAGCAGTTTTCCCAACCCCAGCTTCCCCAACTAAAACGGGATTATTTTTTCTCCGACGACCTAAGACTTTAACTAAAGAATTTATTTCTTCATCTCGACCAATAACGGGATCTAAACGTTGATTTATAACTTCTTTTGTAATGTTTTCTGTATAAGTATCTAACGCAGGCGTTTTTAACCCATTCTTCTCTCGAGCAATTGCCCATTTTTCTTGATCAGTTAATGGAGGTTTTAAAATATCTTCTTGCTGTTCTTCAATATAAGTTAAGATTAAATGTCTTAATTTCGGGATATTTACTCTTAACTTATCTAGAGTTCGCATTGCAATGCCGTCGGCTTCATTTATTAAAGATAATAAAACATGTTCTGTTCCAACATAATTTACACCAAGATCTTGACCTTCATGAATTGACATTTCTAATACACGCTTTGCCCGTGGGGTAAAGGGTATTTCAGAAGCAACAAACCCAGTTCCACGCCCTATATATTTTTCAATTTCTTTTCGTGTTTTCTTTAACGTTATATTTAATTGTGCTAACGCACGTCCACCTATTCCATGACGTTGCCCAATTACACCAAGTAATAATTGTTCAGTACCTACAAAATTGTGGCCCATACGTCGAGCTTCTTCTTGTGCTAACATGATTACTTTAATAGCACCTTCAGTAAACTTTTCAAACATTCTGTTTCCTTAATCATTTTTAATGAATAAAAATGATATTCTATATCGTTAATACGCCTTTTTTCTATTCACGTAGATATTAATTAAATTCGATAATGAGAGCTCTTTATAAAAAATTATAATTTACACACTGTATTTTTTCTATAGTTGCATAATAAATTACTTTTAATTATAATACTTATTATAAGAAATAACAATTGTATTTTTGGCGGTATGGCCAAGTGGTAAGGCAGTGGATTGCAAATCCTCTATCCCCAGTTCGAATCTGGGTGCCGCCTTTAAATATAATTCAATATCATTGCTTTTTATAAACATATAAAATATAATATATGTAGGGGACGTGGTGGAATTGGTAGACACGACGGACTTAAAATCCGTTGCCTAGTGATAGTGCGTGAGGGTTCAAGTCCCTCCGTCCCCATTTAATATATTAATTATTTACTTATTTACTTATTTGATTTATTATGGTATAATAATATTGTAATGTCTCTTAGATAGAAAAGGAGGATGAACGAAAAAATATAAGCTAAAACGACGAGTTTTGAACCGTCTTGCCAAATCGACACTTGCTGTAGTCAGTGCGGCATTCGTACTGTCGGCACCAACACAAGCTCTTTCACTCGAACCGACTGAAATAGTTGAAACGGCTGAAGCTGTTGCAAATACTAAGGTAAGCAAAGAAATTGTTAGTTCTGCTTTAAAAGTGATGAGAAGTCGACCAGCTTTATCTTTAGCAACTTTTATCGTATGTATTAGTTGCGCGCCGGTTGTTGGTACAGCTACAAGCGCATCACTTTGTATAGCTTGTGGTATACTAATAGCTAAGACCATAGGTTGATGAAATATTATTATTACAATTATACAATAAAAGATTGAATAATTATAATTATTTAATCTTCTATTGTATGATTGTAGAACAATTGGGATTAGGTGTCAATTGTTAATGTTAATCTAATTTTCCTTGAAGCAATTTTTGTAATTCTTCAAAAGATTCTTTAATTGATTCAGAAGAGGTACTGTTATTCAATAACATTTCATTAAGATTATTTATTGCTGATTGAATTTCGCTCTTCTCATCTTCAGTACAATTTGCAAGCTCATCGTTATCGATTTTCTCGTTTACTGTTTTACAATAATTTGTAACAGTTAAGATTAAATTACTTTTTTCTTTTTGTTCTTTATCAATTGATGCATACTTTTCTGCTTCTTCTAGCATAGTATCAATATCAGTTTCTGATAAATTAGAACTNTTTATCAATTGATGCATACTTTTCTGCTTCTTCTAGCATAGTATCAATATCAGTTTCTGATAAATTAGAACTACCTTGAATTGTTACACTCTGTTCTTTACCTGATTCATTTTCTTTTGCAGTTACAGACAATAATCCATCAACATTAATATCAAATGTTACTTCAATTTGTGGTCGTCCTTTTGGTGCTTCTGGAATTCCCTCTAATTTAAAATTTCCTAAACTTTTATTTCCACTGACAACTTCTCTTTCTCCTTGTAACACATGTATCTCGACATTGGTTTGATTATCAGCAGCCGTAGAAAATAGTTCCGATTTTTTGACAGGAATTGTAGTATTTCGTGAAATAAGTTTTGTCATAATACCACCAACTGTTTCAACACCAAGTGATAATGGTGTAACATCTAATAGTAAAATATCTGTGATTTCACCAGCTAAAATACCTGCTTGAATTGCAGCACCAATAGCAACAACTTCATCTGGATTTACTGATTTATTGGGTTTTTTTCCAGTTAATGATTGGACTAATTCTTGAATAGCAGGAATCCTTGTAGAACCACCTACTAATACAACCTCATTAATCCCTGATTTATCCAATTTTGCATCTTTCAACGCTTTTTCAACAGGAATACGACAACGATCAATTAAATCTTTACATAAAATTTCAAATTTTTCACGTGTTAAATCTTGTTGAATATGTTTTGGGCCAGTTTTATCTGCTGTAATAAATGGTAAATTAATTGTTGTTTTTTCAACATTTGATAATTCCATTTTTGCTTTTTCAGCAGCCTCTGTTAAACGTTGTAAAGCTTGAATATCTTTTGTTAAATTCGTCCCTTCTTTTGCTTCAAAATCGTCTACTAACCAACGAACTAAAGCTTTATCAAAATCATCACCACCTAAATTTGTATCACCAGCTGTTGATAATACTTCAAAAATACCATCACCAACTTCTAGTACCGAAACATCAAATGTCCCCCCACCTAAATCGAAAACTAAAATCGTTTCATTTTGTTTCTTATCTAAACCATACGCTAATGAAGCTGCAGTCGGCTCATTAATAATTCTTAATACCTCAATACCAGCAATTTTACCAGCGTCAACTGTTGCTTGCCGTTGTGAATCATTAAAATAAGCAGGTACTGTAATTACAGCTTTTGTAACGTCTTGGCCTAAATAATCTTTTGCATCAGTAATTAATTTTCGTATAACTTGTGCTGAAACTTCTTCCGGACTAAAGTCTTTATTTAATGAAGAACATTTAATTTTAATATTCCCATTATCATCTTTAATTACTTTATATGGTAATTCTTTTGATTCTTCAGAAACCTCATCTGCTTTACAACCTATAAATCGCTTAACAGAAAAAAATGTATTTTCTGCGTTAACTACTGATTGTCGTTTAGCAAGTTGTCCAACTAACAATTCTTCTTTTTTGGTATATGCAACAATTGATGGTGTTGTTCGAAAACCTTCTGCATTTGTAATTACTGTAGGTTGTCCACCTTCAATAGCAGCAACTACCGAATTTGTTGTCCCTAAGTCAATCCCTACTACTTTATTCATATAAAAACTATGTAATTTTGTATAAATTTATGTTTAGTATTATATATTATACACCATAGGTATAATTATACCAGTAATAAACGTATAAAAACAAATAAATATTATATGGTTAATATTATAATCAATATTTTAAAATATATTAATTATAATATTGTATAATTGTCTTATATAGACAAAATCCTTGGATTTTTTTAAAGTTATAAAATAGTTTGATAATCTTAATTATCAAAAAATTTATTATTAAATTTAATAAGAATACATTTTATTACTATTAATATATATATAAGTATTTTTTGGAGAAAAATATTGTGTCTTTAGGTTTATTAGGAAACAAAATTGGAATGACCCAAATATTTGATGAATCAGGGAATATCATTCCAGTTACAATTTTAAAAGTTGGACCCTGTATAATTACACAAGTTAAAACTACATTAAATGATGGGTATAATGCAATTCAGGTTGGTTATGGGAATGTTTCAACAAAATCGTTAACACAACCTCAATTAGGTCATTTGCAAAAGTCAAATATTCAACCTTTAAAATATTTAAAAGAATTTCGTGTAAATGATCCTGCTGATTTCAATGTTGGACAAGTTTTGAATGTTGAGTCATTTGTTGCAGGACAATTAATAAATGTTACAGGAAAAAGTATCGGGAAAGGTTTTTCCGGTCTTCAAAAACGTCATAATTTTGCAAGAGGACCTATGACTCATGGATCGAAAAATCATAGAGCTCCGGGGTCAATTGGTATGGGGACATCACCAGGACGTGTTTTACCAGGGAAGAAAATGGCTGGTCAACTTGGTAATAAAATGGCAAATATTAAAAAATTAAAGATTGTTCAAGTAAATAACGACGAAAATATCTTAGTTGTTAAAGGAGCTGTCCCTGGGAAACCAGGAAATTTACTTAGTATTGTTGCCTCAAAATAATACAGAAAAAATATGAGTAAATAAATGAACATTAGGAAAAATGCTATATGACTGTTCAAAAAATTATAGAATATAATTCATTAGATTCAAATGGACAAATATCATCTGATAAATATAATTTTACACTTAATATATTAGAAGATTCAGGTAATTATTTAATCCATCGAGATATTTTAAGACATCAACTTTCACAAAAACAAGGAACGGTTTCAACAAAAACTAGAAGTGAAGTTCGAGGTGGGGGTAAAAAACCTTGGCAACAAAAAGGAACTGGTCGAGCTCGAGCAGGTTCGAGCCGCTCTCCATTATGGAGAGGTGGTGGTGTTATCTTTGGTCCAAAACCCAAAACAACTAGTTTAAAATTAAATAAGAAAGAACGTAATTTAGCATTACAGACTCTATTCTATAATAAACGGAATAGTATCTCAGTAATTGGTGAATTAGAATCACTAATTAATGAAGCTAAAACAAAAGTTTTTTGTGATATTTGTAAAAGTTATAATTTAGATTTAAACCAAAAAATTTTATTAGTTGTTTTTTTAGAAACAACTAATAAAATTTTTTGGTTTAAATCTAAATTATAACTTTTACAAATATCACAAAAAACTTTTGTTTTAGCTTCATTAATTAGTGATTCTAATTCACCAATTACTGAGATACTATTCCGTTTATTATAGAATAGAGTCTGTAATGCTAAATTACGTTCTTTCTTATTTAATTTTAAACTAGTTGTTTTGGGTTTTGGACCAAAGATAACACCACCACCTCTCCATAATGGAGAGCGGCTCGANAAACAACTCCATTAAAATTATCAACTCAAAATTTAAAAAATGTTGAATTAATTTCTGCATCAAATTTAAATACTTTAAGTTTATTAAGAGCAAAACAAATCTTGTTAACACCGTTAGCAGTTAATGATATAAAGGAGATTTATTGTGATTAATTCTTCATACCTTACTGATACTAGTATAAATATTATAAAATATCCAATTATTACAGATAAAGCTACAAGATTATTAGCTAACAATCAATATAGTTTTGTTGTAGATCCTAAATCTGATAAACCAGCAATTAAAGCTGCAATTGAATATTTATTTAATGTTAAAGTAGTAAAAATTAATACCGCTCACTTACCAAAAAAGAAAAAACGAATTGGTCAATATATGGGCTGGAAATCACATTATAAAAAAGCAATTGTAACGTTATCAGAAGGCGATACAATAAACTTATTTGCAGAAGAAAATTAACAATTATATAAATTAATCAAGTTTATGAGTATTCGTCTTTATAAATCATATACACCAGGGACACGGAATAGAGCCCTTTCATCTTTTTCAGAAATAACAACGGATAAACCAGAAAAAAGTTTAGTTAAAAAGAATCATCGAAATAAAGGTAGAAATAATCGAGGAGTTATCACTATCCGACACAGAGGTGGTGGTCATAAAAAACAATACAGAATAATTGATTTTAAACGTAATAAATATAATATACCTGGTATTGTTAATTCAATTGAATATGATCCAAATCGAAATGCACGCATTGCCTTAATACACTTTATAGATGGTGAAAAACGTTATATTCTACATCCGAATAATTTAAATGTTGGTGACACAATCTTATCTGGAAAAGGAATATCATTGGATATTGGAAATACTTTACCATTACAAGAAATCCCTTTAGGAACATCGGTTCATAATATTGAATTAATTCCTAATCGTGGAGGACAAATTGTTCGTGCAGCAGGAACGTCGGCAAAAATTTTAGCTAAAGAAGGTGATTATGTAACTTTACGTTTACCCTCTAAAGAGGTTAGATTAATTCGTAAAGAATGTTTTGCTACAATTGGTGAATTAAGTAATAATGATGCTTTTTTAGTTCAAAGTGGTAAAGCTGGTCGTACACGTTGGTTAGGAAAACGCCCAACAGTTAGGGGTTCAGTTATGAATCCATGTGACCACCCACATGGGGGTGGGGAAGGTCGCACTCCAATTGGTCGTACTAGACCTTTAACACCATGGGGTAAACCAGCACTAGGCAAGAAAACAAGAAAAACAAAAAAATTAAGTGATGCATATATTCTTCGCCGACGTTCATAACTAATTTATAAAAAAATTTATTAATAAGATTTTCAAAAAATGTCAAGATCATTAAAAAAAGGACCTTTTGTTGCTTATCATTTATTAAAAAAAATTAATAAAATGAACGCAGAAGGAAAAAAAGATATAATTACAACTTGGTCACGCAGTTCAACTATCCTACCTAACATGGTTGGGTTTACAATAGCTGTATATAATGGAAAACAACATGTTCCGATTTTTATTTCTGACCAACTCGTTGGCCATAAATTAGGTGAATTTGTTTCTACACGAACAT
>JALLOX010006975.1:0-13488 GCA_036939695.1 Thalassiosira ordinaria
ACCAGGAATGGCTGTCGAGTGAATAATCCAACACTGATGAAGAGAGATCGAAAGCAACACGCCCGTCGCTTTGGAATGGATACACTAGACTATTAATTACTTATTAGTTGCTCTTTGGAGTAGAAATCAATTGCTTAATTTTACTATGACCAGTCATGAAGGTAGGTTGGGTCCACTTTATTGCCACTTGCAGTTGCTATGCAGGAGAAAAAGACTGCTTCTTGGTGTTTTCTGACTCTGATGTTCACTGCTACTAGAAAGCTTTCATTCCACCCTTCTCTTACCAATTCTTCCATGATACTCTTGTCGCGCTCTCTTTGGGGAAGTAGAGAGTTATAATCTAGTTGGAGGTCAAGTTTGAAATGATCAATTTTTTCCCCACAGTGCCTTGGCCCAGGAAGGTGTGGCTAAAGGGCTCCATCTGGTGCAATCATAGTCAAAGGGGCACCCTGTGACACCTAGCTCAAGCTGGAGGTTCTCAATTGCGGCGATGAGAGTGATCCCTAGTGGAGTGTCTGTCTCATAGTGCTGTAGAAGGGTGTTGAGAGCAGCAGCAGTTGTCTCCGTCATCAGGCAATACAAACCCATCCCACAAAACTCAGTGGTTACTGTCAGTAAAATAGCAAATACTGTCAGTACTCCTCCAGAGACTGCAATCATTTCTAGGATTATAGTGGAATATGTGTCATTGTAAAATATTTATGTGTGTGATCTCCTTTTTAAATGTATCACACTACTTTCGTGTATCAATGGGGTGCTGATTTTTTTGATGAGACCGTTGGTAGATGAGTATACGTAGGAATCACAATGATTCTACATACACAGCTACCTACAGAGATATGGTACACAGAGTAGTTACTGTCAGCTGTTACTGTCCATCAGTAATGGCCACTTACTGTCAAGTAGACAGTAAAGTAACAGCAATGCAGTAACTACTCAGTAATTACTCAGTAATTCAGTTCCTAGGTGAGTGGGCTCACTTCTTCTTGTGCCATGTTGCTTTTGGCGGCTATTGAAGTAATCGAGTGAGTAGCATTTGCTTTGGCTAATGTTTTACTCTTCTTTTGCTTCCTCTTCCTTTGCTTGACCTCATTTTGAATGTCATTGTACGCAGCTGCGCCGAGCTCCGTGACCTCCCTTGAGGGGGCATGGGGGCAGGCCCTCTAAAGTTGAAAATTTGCCAGTTATTATTTAATGTTTTTCTCTACAGTAAATTAGAACAATTCCTATGTATACTGCAATTGATAGTGGTTATTCATCCACTACATATTTCGTTCATGTACCTTTCCCCCCGTTTTGTATTAGATTGATTTCTGTTCATAGGAATTGTATGTAGGTACCTACACATTTTTCTCTCAAAAACATCACAACAACAGAAGAGACATTGGACTTTTCCTAGATACATACTGTCTCTAATATAAAATTATTTCTAAAATTAAATTACTTTTAATCTTAAATTATTCTTAAACACCTTCTTTGGTTTTAATTGATTTCCCTGTGAGATAAAAAGATAAGGAACTCTTCATGAGAATATTCAGATGTATCTTTTGTTTAAAAAACCTCTGTGCAATGGGAAAAGTGAAGGGAAGTACTTTTTGTACATTTTCCCCTTGATAACAAACATTAAGTTCATATATTTTGTATGTTAACATTTTGCACCCAGAGGCTTCCCATTGTGAACTATTTCGAATGTCACATTCTTTCTGTACATGGGATCTAATACTTTTTAGAACAGCTCTCATACACTACTTTTATGAAAAAATAATAAGAGGAAACGGAAAAAAGTTCAACAACATCTACGTACATACCAATGTGGAATTGGTATAAAAAAGTTTGTGGAGAAGCTCGGTCCTTTTGGAGATAGGTTCGGCCAATGCGACAATTTTTGGCAACCAATATGAACAAATATACAGACTACTTCTCAACAAAAATGTTCATACATAAAATGTTTGCTGGATCACCGATCACTACAAGCGATACCTCTAGCTCTAGAGAGAGATACAAACTGCCATGACCAACACTGTTTGGAATAACTTTTCTTTTGTAGATAGAGGTTCAAGTATTTTATATTGACTACATACTACTCACAGCACTTATGAAATGATACATATATTCTATGCAATCTTTTATCTATGTATTGAATCCTTTTCTTTTTATGGATTTCTCAACATCTACGAGTCATAAACCACCTCTGGGACTTTCGCCTTTTTTGCACCATCTCTGGGACATTTGCTTGAAAAAACTTTATTTTGAAATTAAAACTAGATTTCGAAAGGCTGTGCCTTGATTTTCCTTAGTTGAATTGAATTGACGAAGTCACGACTCCAAGAAGAACGCATATTCCTTGATGGAAGAGAGAGTCGTTCAAACCCAGCCTTATTGTATTGTGCCTTACCGTGTTTCCGCTTTACTCACTGTGAAACTTTCCGCGACTTTGCCGACCGCCAATCTGCACACGCCATGGCCTTTTCAGTTCAGGTGTCATGAGAAAAGTGGTGTCCCGATGAAGACTTCCTTTGACGATGGATTGTTACAAATGGTCTTCCGTTGCACAGAAATACAAACTAGCCACTCATTTTTTCTACCCCCTACAGCCTTGCTAACACCATTCTTTGTGGATCACTGTTGGTCTTTTTTATTCCAACTCTCTGATCAAATGGCCGTGAGTATTGTTGTGTTGTGCCACCCCCAACCCAAAGCAACTGTGCAGGAAACAATCAGAGGCACCACGCAAAACATTTCCCATGCAGATACAACTTGCTTTGCCTGCGCTGACAAACTGTTCATTTGACCCCAGTCGTTGCGAGCTCAACGACAGAAGAAAATGCACGCTTCAACTCCACATTTAGAACCTGGCACTACCCCCGTCAGCTTACAACCATTCTCGTCATCGTCCCAGCTTCACTGCATCATGCTCTGATCATTCTCCAAACAATCCCTCTTCCCCGAACGATGTTAATGTTGCGTAGGAAACTGTCACAGACTGTTGGCCAGAATGCACTGTGTTGCACTGATGAGAAGAAAACACCTTGAATGAATCATCCGCCCTTGTCTCCGATCAGTGGCATCAACAACTGAAACACGAAGGAGATTGTCTACATTCCTTGAGAGGTCGAACTGCCCATCTTGATGGTGATGGATTCAAGTAGTTGACGGTTGTTGTTGGCGGACATGCACCTTGCTTCAGTGCAGAATTTATTCACTATTTGAATCGTTCCAACCCTTGAAGACAGCGGGCAGTCCCAAATGGCACTGGTGAAGACAGGTGGGGAGAGGGACATAGAGGAACGGAGACATGAGCGACACGAAGATTCTCATCATTCCCTCGGATGATTCCTCGTGTGAAGCCAAAAATGCATGCGGTTCAGGACCGAAGTCCCTAGAAACGTAGTTCACAGGTTGGATTGAGGAATGGCGGACCATGGGAGGCCGTGAGGGAGGTGTCCGGAGAGTGTGGGGTGGCTACGTTCCACGGGATTGTCATGGTTGATGTCGAATTATGAGAATCCAACGATGAAAGATGATTAGTGATGCTGAAAAAGTACAAAATCGTAAACAGTAAATTATTCTCTTAGTGAAAAGCTAGAAAAGTCCCAGAGACGGTCGCTCATAAAAAATTGAAAATTGATAGTCAATAGTCATTTGATTATGGCTTGGCATTCGGTCACATGCAGACCTCAGATCAAAGGGAGCGGGGAATAGTTAGACGAAAGCAACTACTTTCAGATGTTTATCACCAAAGTTAGTGAATCCACTTAGCGCGGAAGTTCTACAGTGCGTTTAATAGGCAATAAAATGTAATTTTGCCATGTCGAAAGTCCCATAGGCTATCATAGGTGGTTTATGACTCGTAGAGTAGGCAAAAAGTCGCTCTCAAAAGGCCTTTTTATATTTATGTAGCCCTTATCTCCAAGGGATGTCTTCCGCTCATAAACAAAATTCACAACAAATGATTGAGCGGCTGGCAGTAACAATGGGAGCGCCGGCGCCAGCGGGATTGGAGATGTGCTGGTGGCACGGGGACGGGTGCCAATGCCTTCGGTAGTGATTCTGGTGCCTTTCCAGTTGTGGGAATGGCAATGGTGGGCAATCGAGTGACAGGTGTCTACGTGGGAGGCGCGGGCGGTGCTGCAGCTGACGGCGGCGTCATGACATGCAACCCAACTGATGCTGGGCCTGGTAACCATGGTCTCGTCTCCCGGAGACAGTACTTGTGCACCGCGGCTCCGCCCGGCGGCTACGTCTGTTAATCCCTCAATGGTAAGATGACCTTGCTCTGCCGTCCGAGGCCGTTGATGGCTTCAGCAACGGGGGTTTCTCTCGGGTGCTGGTTGCAACTAACAATGGCAATGCCCGCGGTCCATTTGGCGCTGTATTGCTGCCGATGCTGTCATCTGATGTCGTTGGCTTCAATAACGTCGGGGGCTTCTGTTGGGTGCTGATTGCTCTCACGGCAATGCTTGCCGTTCGTTTGACGCTGCACTGTCCTGCCACATCTTCTCAGCAGCTCCATTCGATTGCAACAACAACAGTACAGCTTGATCGGTGGCTCCTACACCCTCATGGGAGGGAATTAACACCAATTGCTTGGCTTCCGTTGGTAGCAGAAGTGAGAGCGTTATGACGCAGCGCCCTTCTTGTGGACTCATTGTTGTGGTGGATATTGAAATTTTGTAAGTTACAAAATTTCATTTTGTTTTCATTCAAATAATAACATTTACATGGCTCACCTTTTTTGTTACGACAATTGTCCAGGCATAACAGCACTCGTCATATGTTGCAGAAACTTTATTTGTCAAGGGCTGGCAGGAGTTGCGACCCGTCATTGTCATGGAAGCTGTGATGAATGCAATGACCAACCAGAATCTTTATGATTCAAGGCGGTCTTCTCCTAATAGAGCCTAATCAGGATATCATTAGGAACCTGTTAAAATATTCATATGCTATCTAGTTGATTGTTTTAAATGTACATCATCTTGTGTGACAACTGTCTCTTAAAGAGGAAATTCTTCTCATCCGGCTCAGATGAGTGGATGTAGAGTGGTGGATGGTGTGGCTGCTAATGGCAGTTCTGCTAATGAGATGCAGGATGCAACGATGGCCGTAAGATGCTAGGGCGTTGGATGTGGCGATGACCTTTGCAGTAAAGAGACTGCGAAATCCATCCTCCTCGACAATGGCGAGCTGTTTCAATGGATATGTAGGAGATATCTGTGTTGGCTTTGAGGATGGAGTCCGCTTAGAGGGTCATAGGGGGGAGGGCTGTTTATCAGCAATGCCGTTTTTGGCGTATGAGGTGATATAGGAATGAGTATTTGGAGTTGAAGAGTGGGTGCTGCGAAACAACACAGTGATGGCTTGGTGTTGAATAGCGGCAGAGGTGATGGTTGTGTTGGGTTCTACGTTGGCTACAGCGACAGATTAAACAATGGCTGCTAAGGAGCAAGTGATTTCCTCATTAACGATGGAGGGTGGGGGGGGGGTGTATTTCAATTATGGAGGAGATAGATGTGCCTGCTTGAATGATGAATGTGGCAGCTTCCATTTGAGACAATACAAATAGGTGAGTTGTAAAGGGAGTTGAAATTTCGTAAGTGGCAAAATTTCATGATTCCTCATTCCACTAACTGACATTGTCGTCCTTTTCTTGTTGCCCTCCAATTGCATTCACACATAGTCCATCTTGAATTAACGTAGCCTTGAGGACAAGTCATGAAAAATCTTATCCTTCGACCAAGACTCCTATGCATCATCTCTATTGTGCAGCGTTTTGTCCCTAGGAAAACTTCAAAACATCTCGTGAGAGTTCCATTTGAAAGCAAATGAAGAATGATTGGAAATGAATTTAAAGGTAGATTGACATGCCTAGAATAATAAGAGATCTACACTAATTGTGCAGTTGGACCTGAGTCATCCAATTTGCTGCAAAACATGCCATATCATCATACAATCATATGGTGATAGGAGCGACATCGGATGCATGGCCATCATGTCTTCCCGGTGTACATGGCGGGAGTATGAAGATCGATGAGATTTTGATGCATGGAGATGTTCAGTCTGGTGGCCAAAGGCAAAGGTCAGGGCCGTCGATTGCTGGTGGAATGGTGATTACAACTTTAGCGATGGTAAGGACAACTCAAGGAGGCAATACGGGGTTCTTCCCAGCCGCATCAGATGAGTTTTTGGGATAAAAGTGGATGGTACGGATAGTTTCCGAGTTGGCTTTGATCAACAATATCTATCAACGATGGCCACGGCAACTTCAGTGATTACTGGTATGAAGGCTGCGCATTGGCTTCGACAATGGAGAAGTTGTCTGGGGCGGGATTCACATCCCGGGGCGCTCCGGTGGCTAAACTGGCAATTCGGTGTTGTGAGAGGGCTAATAGGCGCAGTGTGAGGCTGGGGACTGCGGAGGTAGTCATTGAACCCGGGATTGATGCCAGTGAGGGTGGTCAATGCCGTGAGGTGTTTGGTGGTTGATTCCATCGCGGCTCAGGGTCGGGAGGCGTTGTGGTCGCGCCTATCTTTGTTTTGAGGAGAGGCTGAGTGCATTGTAGTTGTTGTTTTGGCTGTTGGCGGCCGGGACATTGGCTTTGGAGACCATTTGGTTGGTTGTTGTTGATGGTGGATGACTTGTCCGAGGCAATGGGATTTTTGATGCCAAGAGTTTGGTGTTGCTTGTGGTGTGACGTGATCAGCACTCTGATTTGTGTGCCGAATGTGCCCCAATTGAGATTGGTCAGGCTCACTTCTTAGTGCAAGATGATATAATATTGTGGGGGTGGGATCGTATTGTTGTTGTAGGTAGTAGGTTCTTGCTGCACAGTCAGATGAGTTCAAGCTGCAAGCTGTTTGGTCATGAGTTCAAGATCACCTTCAATCTCATGGTATTATCGAACACTGTTGGGGGGCTTGAAGACCTCCTGAGTTCACGTTTTAGCATCAATTGACTAGGGTTGATACAAGGCCGATTCTTTGCTTCAACTCAAACTACCTAAGAGAAATGAAATTTTGTAGCTTACAAATTTTCCTTTCTCCTGCTAACATAGAAATTCAGTTTTAAAAAATGAGCAATAAAATTTTGCAGTGTACAAAATTTCAATACATATACGTAGGAATTCAGTATGGGTAAGGTGGCGAGGCGTGCAAATTAGCAAGGATAATTTTTAGACGACTATGGGAATAAAATGGGGTTTCAAGATCAAGACACAAAATTAAAAAAATGATTAAAATCTAGATGATAAGCTTCACAAAAATTTAAAAAATAGAACCCCAAGCTCGATTCCCTCAAAATTTGTACAAACCCCGACGATGGAAGGTCAGAGAAATCCTGGGTATAGCTCTTCCCTCATACGTTGCTTGGATCTTTCATGATGCCCAGACCAGGATGAGACTTTTTGATAGCTTCAACCTTTCCTTCAACGAAGCCTCGCTTACAAATGCCTCCATTCGCCGATTGGTGTTTTTCCAATGCATCAACGGCACCCAAAATGATGTTGCTGTGTATTTCAGCTTCCAAGGACTCAAACTTGCAGTACTCCTTCGGGCGATTGGAGGCATTGGATGTTGACTTCTTCTTTGGCAACGTCCTGGTGCTCGATGGCCGCTTATTTTGATTTGATCTGCCAGCCATGCTGACGAGAAGCTGCGTCGATACGTTGGCATAGGCTTTGATTTCACGTTGTGCTGCAGTCTAAATTTAGAAATTTAAAATTTTCAGCTGAAAGTTCAAGGT
Source organism: Thalassiosira ordinaria (assembly GCA_036939695.1). Taxonomy (NCBI): domain Eukaryota; phylum Bacillariophyta; class Thalassiosirophyceae; order Thalassiosirales; family Thalassiosiraceae; genus Thalassiosira; species Thalassiosira ordinaria. Next base: position 7,739 of record JALLOX010006975.1, read on the forward strand.
AAATTTCAAATGTAAATTGTAATCACATCATTTCCAGACCTGGGCTCGATGAGCATCTCATTGACTGTGAATGATAGATTGATAGCTAATAGTTACATCTACTGTCAGAGTGACTCCAATACAGCAATCTGTGCACTTACAGCTTTTGAAACGGACAGGTGCCCTTGAAGTTAGCACTGCAAGTACAAAGTCCCAGAGGTGGTTCATGGTTCATGACTTAGTACGAGTATTGAGTTATTGGATATTTCTATCCGACCATCCAATAATATTAAAATATATTAGATATTCATATTCCAGTACCCTTATCCAATTTTTTCTTTTTGGCTTGTTTGAACTATGGTCACAGACAGCTATGGTACGTTTGAACCCATGTGAACGAGATTTTGACATCATGTACTAACTAAATCTTAGTTCAAATTGCCATATTCCCGGAAGATGCCACAATCAGTTTATTTTAGGGGGGAAAGAGGGGTTGATTGATATCAACTGCCCTCCAAAACAGAAAAAAAGGGGGGAAAAGGGTCACCCCCGTAACCGAAACAAATCGAAACAAATCGAAACAACCGAAACAACCGAAACAACCGAAACAAACCGAAACAAACCGAAACAACCGAAACAAACGCAAAACACAAGCGGGACCGCACGCAAACAGCAAACACGCTAACTGCGCCAGAGCCCACCCAGCGACGGCCACAGCGCAGCAACCTCTGGTGTCTCTGTGCCCTCCCCACCCAACACCCAACACGCACCGCGGCCGGGCGTGGGTCGGTGGCAGTGAGAGTATCTGCGTTGATGATGGCATCATAATGACGGGCCCGGGGGGTTGGCTCCCTGGTGGTGCGTAGGAGATTTCTATTGAAAACAATCACGCGAAACATATTTTATAGTATTAATTCCAATGAAGGAACGTGGGCGATGTTTCGGTTTGTTTCTCTTGTTTCGGTTTGTTTCACTTGTTTTGGTTTGTTTCACTTGTTTCGATTTGTTTCGGTTTGTTTCGGTAGGATGTAGCCCCCTTTTCAGGCCCCTCCAAATTTTTATCTTGGGGGGCTATCAATAAAAATCTGCTCCCTTTGCCCTCCAAATATGACCATTGTGGCATCTTCCTGTAGGACCCCGCCTATGATATACCTGTGCCACTTTTTTTATGTCTTTGACAAATATTTCTCTTTACTACTATTTAGCTGAATAACACCCATTACCCCACATCACAAGTCTCTTACAACATAAATTCTGCACGCATTTGAACAACCCAGGGCACTCATGCAGCAGCCCATTCACAGAATCCAGAATCCAGAATCAACCAGTGCTCCCTCCTAGTTCTAGTCGACCATCTTCTCTTGGACCATCCTGGCACTTTTGCTACTTTTGCTACTCTTCGAACCTGTTGTCTTATTTACACGGGCAACGCCGCAGGGAGTAGCCTCAATAGTCCCTGCGTCTTCTACGGGGCGATCGACCCAATAATATCCCATCATGCCAGTGTCTTCGTGAGGAAGACTGAATGTTGTTTGTGTTAGAAAGATAGTTCAAGCAAAGTACATATTCATACGTAAAACAGCAAAGCAACTCACATATGACAATGCATCACATATACGCCTCCAAATGCGTACGGGAGAAAACGAACTTGTAGAGGATCAGGACGGCCTTCCATAAGAGCAGGGGCTGGCACGATGTCCCGAAACTCGCCTTGGCGGTAGACTTCGCCAGTGGGATCCAAGTCATTTTTTATCATGAAAGGGTTGATGTGGTGATGGTAAATGTGCGGAACACCACCGGCGTTTGCATGAACTTCACCCGCTGCAGTGATAATGTCGTACTCGTAAACTTCATTGGGGCAAAAGACCATTGTAGCTCCTTCGAGCTTATTCTCTTCTGGGTCAGGCATTCTGAAGATTCGACTGTTCACTGCAGCAAGGGGAGTTGATGTAGCAGTGTTAAACTCAATTCGGCTGACTCCAAACTTATCTCCTTGCCACACTTCACTGTTGCTCATGTGGTTCAGGTCAGGAAGATAATGATCTCTTGGAAATTCAGCTTCCGCGGTGATATCCTTATCAAACCCTGACTGAGGATCGACACCCTCAACATTCATGATGAGAACATGCTGCAGGTACCACATAATGAAAGACATAAGTATGAAAGAAATGGTGTGAGTTTTGTGAAAATGGAGTTCTGGCCACTCGCTCAAGTAGGCAGCACTCACCTGGCCTGGGTCCATTCTGAACTCTCCGGGTGGATCGGAACTAGGTGATGGTCCCAAAAAGTGATCATGCCTTTTCTCATTCGTGGTGGTGAGGTAGAGCTCACCGACAGTTGAACACTTGAATACAACATCTTGACGAGTACCTGGGGTGAAAACTAGGCTCTTGAGTTTCAGGTACGGAGTCTTGTGGAATATTCCATCTCGTGCAATGAGTTGCATTGAGCAATGACCTCCTGTTACCTTTAGCTCGAGGGGCAAGTTCCAACCAGCAACTATTTAGAGAAGCAATGAAGAAGAGTTAAAAGAGGATGATGAGATGGAAGAAGAGAGAATATTGGAAGGTGAAAGTGTGGTACGTGCTAGCAGATTCATACATATCTTTCCAGATATGTTGCCAACAAACTTACACGTCATCCTCAAGAGCTGGTTCTTTCCCTGCTGCAAAGTAATCGATGGTTTATACTGACCATTCACTATAACAAAATCAAGAACTTCAGTGCTATTAGTCAAATTTGGCATGATTGTCTGCTGCCCAGGAACGATTTCAATATCGGGTGTGAATTCACTTCCCGAGCCGTACAGTTGTGCCATGACTTCCATGTTTGTTCGAATGAATGCCGAATCAGAAGACGAGTTTGGGCCAAAGTACAGATACTGTTTTAAAGGCAAATAAAAGCAAAAGTGGTATGTGATGGTGAGATATCGTAGAAAACGAACAAAAAAAGATATATTTCTCTCATTGAATCACTTACTTGGAAGAAGGTCTGGATAGCATTATCATATAAATCTTTGAGCTCAGGGTCCAACACATACTCATCACCAGGTTCCATATAGAATTGGCCTACCAAACCGCTTGATACTTGCAATGCACTAGCGCCATGGAAGTGTGCATGGTACCAATGTGTTCCCATGAGGTGATATTCAGGAATCTCGTAGTCGTATAATCTCCATCTCAAGTTGTCATCAACTCCCTCATAGATGGGAGGAATGGATATTCAGGAATCTCGTAGTCGTATAATCTCCATCTCAAGTTGTCATCAACTCCCTCATAGATGGGAGGAATGGATGCGAGAACATTATCTTGTGTAGGGCTAACATGAAGCCCGTGTGTGTGCAAGTTCGTATTATCAGGGCAGTGGGGCACATTTTTCTTTCTTGGCGATTGTCCCTTCATTGGGGCAATATCTGGATTATATAAAACATACACGAGTGTTGTATTAGAAAAATGTTTATTGGATGGACATCAGTGTGACGGGGTTGGTGATTAGCGGGTTGCACACTTACAGGTCACGCCATCCTTGTAACCTGAAAAACCATCATCACACTCAGGATCCTCGTCACCCTCATCACACTTTTCATAAAAAACTGCAGTGTCATAGCATCCCAAATCAGCTTGTGCCTGATTCCCTTCAAGTTCATTTGTAACATTGACATGACAGTAGTGCCCAGGATGCATGATTATGGTGGGCCCGGGAGTGTACGGCTCACCCTCGAAGAAGTAGGCACGAGTATTGAATGCTACTACCCCATCAACATCCCACCTATGCTCCTTGATGACCAAATCAATCTGGACATCCTTGCAATCAATTGTTTTGATTGGAATAAGTGGACTACCACCTCTTGTCGGAGTTGACCCTGCAGTTTCTACAGTCATCTTGGGCATGGACATGGACATTTCTGACATGAATGCACTAGTATGGCGTTGTGACTATGGATATATTAGAAGAGAAGATAACGTTGTCAGGATACCGACACATCATTGCAAGCTATTAAACACCAAGGCTGGTCAAACTTACATTTACATCATTAATTGCTAGATGCTGTCTCTGGCGGGGGCGGAGCTGGCCTGTTACCATTTCAGCTCCTAGGGTCACAGTGATTGCTGCAATGGTGATAGAAGCGTACTTCATTGTTGAGATATGTAGCTGAATATCCTGTGTATGTGGGTCTATGATTGTGTAGTCAAGTATCCGTGCGAATAGCCGCAGGAACGTTGTGGGAGAAAGGAGAAGTCGTCGTCGTCGAACAGTCGTCGCGTGTGGCCGGCGAGCCGAACCGAGGGAATGATGATGGATACAACGCCGGGCGAGCAGCAGAAAGATGGCGATAGTGCTGATGATCGTGCTCTCTCTCTAGAGAGCTGCTGCAGAGGTAGAGGGTGTAGATGAATGTCTCGGAAGGCCGCTACGATACCGGATTGGGAGTAATTCTATTGAAGGAATATTAATTATGAGTCGATTGGTGGTGAAAGCCATCTTACTGTCATTCGGACTCAAAACCATGAAAAATACCGTGGTAAGTTGGTGATCGATTGAATGACCATTTTCCTCGCTCGCCTCGCTCGCTGCCTCCAAATTGGAAATCTCCCTCCAACACTCAGGATGCCATTATTTTGTGGCGAGCGCACGTCGGCCGGCCGGTGTGGCTCGCTCACAAAGTCTGTGCTACGTAGGCATTAGTACAGACGGCAGTTGAGGTTGCTAGAGCTGTCTTGTTCAGCGAAACACCGGCCTTTCCAACACTCCCTCTCTTCCAACGACCACACCTCAGTATACAGCTGTTACACACTGTTAGTTGTAAAGTTTGAAGTCAATCTATTGAGGACACAGCAGTTGCAAGGTTCGCATTCTTTATTGGGGGCTTGCCCCCCAAACAGGCCATTATTCTGGTAGAGCTCTTCGTTTCGCTATGCTCACCTTGGATTGCCCCCGGATACAAATGCTGGTACTATTTACCTGATAGGACATTTGAAAAACCGCGTCCTTGGACGTTGGTATTTTTACTTATTGTAATAAGCGATCTGTAACTGATGACACATTCTTTTGTAATCGTAGACATCTTCACAAGGTCACAGAGAAAAATTGTGTCACGTGGTTGTTCAGAGACCGACCGAGCGAGTGACCGCTTGCTGAAGTGGTGATGATATCGAACGGTACAAATATGGTACTCGTTCTTGGTTGAATGACATTGACCTGGCCTTGAGGGGTATGTAATATCATCGGTACATACCTATCGGCACGGCACGGGATCATTGAGCACCGACAGCATTGAATGAGCAGCTGTATTGATTAACTGCCTTATTTAAACTACATACAGCTACATACCGATGCCAGCATGCATGATGCCAGCGTAGAAAAATACGTAGATCATGCGTTATGGCAGCTGAACCGTTGAGGCAACCACAACCAACGGCCAAAATACATATGCTGCCGACCATTTTTTTCACTAGATACGCTCTAGCTTCATCCAGGCTTCGCTAGCTTCTCGATCTGAGCTTCATTTTTCTTGGAGCTGCGGTGAAAAGTTGGTATATTTTTTAGCAGTTCCCGTAGAACTTCCAACAATTTCCCTGACATGAAATTTTCAAAAAGCTTGAAAAATACGTACCACTCACAGACTTTGTGAGTAGACTTGTGCAAAATTAATTGCAAAGCAAGAGTGCAAAAATAGAAGTGAAAACTATTTATTTTTCAAGCGGCAGGACAAACCAGTGGATGTAGAGTGGTGGATGGTGTGGCTGCTAATGGCAGTTCTGCTAATGAGA